>JBBPMD010000050.1:0-68560 GCA_038090095.1 Zangia roseola
GTCTCCCGGGGGGTCTCAGATCTCGGCCACTTGTCGGACCCTTGAAATATCTCGGTCCCGCACGCATCACTATCGGACGCCGAAAGCGATGATTTAGGTTCATTCTTCCCTCGAGATGACATGCCAGAATCATCTGATTTACGACAAACTTGACAGTGAAGAGACACCATATGGTGCCGATTCAGGTACCGTTCAGTGAGAGGATATGGGGCGATGTTGGCTTCATCTTCTCATCACGGCAAAAACTGTATGTCGTGGATTGCGACTTACCTGAGTGTGTGTTTCCTTAATATTTACTTGGTTCACAGCGACTTATCCGAAAACCCCCATTTAGTACGGAGCAAGGCACAAACTGGCCAGACACACGTTCGTTCTCGAGCAAGTAATCGTACGACTGCTTCAGGGTCAACTGCACTGTTTATGTGGCCCAAGACGATAGTTATTGGTCACACCATACGTCTCCCAAAACTCTGCTCGTAGGAATCTAACAGACGAAGGACAATAGAAGGCAGGAGGGGAAGTTAGCCTGAGAACGGCAAGCCAACTATTGCGTCTTCTGATGAGAGTACTAATGGTTTTGGAGTTGAACGTTGATGCTCTGCATCGACTGTTTGGCTCCGGCTCCGTTCCAGAGGTGTCTTGAGCTCGATGGTGCCTTACCGTTGTTCGGCCCGATGTGGGACATTATCACGGTGCCGCGCCTCCCGGACCCAATGCTATGTGGGCAAGAACTCAAGGGAAAGACATAGCTAAGTTGGATCGTGGCAGGAAAGTGTTGGCCAAAACATCGGGATCACACCAGTGAGTAGCAACCATTCCCACAACCCCTGAAAATATCGATTGGTAGTATGTTCTCATATGCGAACACAGCCTACCTATCCCGTACCGCTGCTTGGGTTGCTGCAGTTGGGTATGTAGACGTTGGGTCTACACGGTGATCGCCCTGGACGGCGTTGGTGTCGATGTCGGTCAGATCCCTGTTATCTCCGCTCAGCCTTTTGACTTTCCCAAACGGTCTTGAAGAATATAATGACCTAGTACTAGAAATGGAAACGAGGAAGAGTCCGTGTTTATACCCAAACTTGGCCATCGCGCGTCATTCATCTACCAGGTGAGTAAAAAAATATTCGCGGGAAGCTCTAAGCGGGTCTCTTGTCGGTCTCATCCCGGACCGGACAATGGCGGGGCCACCGGTGGTTAGTCTAGTCGCCGATTAATTGATCACCGTCCTGCAACGCAGGCAAAAACACCAAGACGCCAGCGCGGGGAGCCAACAGTGGAGGCGAGACCACAGCTCGACACTTTGACAGACCCGCATCCGCCCGCTAAACGATCAGGAGCAACAACGGCATGTGACACGAACGATCTGCCAGCGATCATTAGGTCGCATGGTTGTTGGGTCTCGAAGAGTTGACAACTGCGGGCAATCGATCCGTTGAATCAAAATCAGTAATAGGCGTCATCTTCGTTGTTCCGCGGAGGCCCCTTGACAGTGCCAACATGCTACATCTCATGAGGCTACACCCTTGGAAGACAGTCGTTCTGCAGTGTTTAACCATTTTTTTGAACATAGATGACCAACCGATGATCGCGGTTCAAACCCAGGTCGACCCGGCAACTTCATACCGCACCATATAAATGCAAATCGCTCTCCGGTACGAAGATGACAGCGGGTCACCGCGGATCACCATCACGGAGCTCCGAAAGGCTCACGGCCCCAACGGAATCAACAAGACGAAGCGAGGCGAGTTGGTGGCTCAGGAGCCAATCGATCGAAATCGATCGTGCCGGCGGGGGAAAATGCAAACGTGGTCTAGCCACCCGCCAAGTTATCAGTGTAAACATTTCCACAACCACTGCCCACCAGACATGTCACCGACGCGTTTGACAATCTCCGAACGTCGGCTGTCTAACGTGATCCGCGGCCATACTAGTCGGTACGGCGGGGTACCGCTCGAACTCTTCCTTTTCTTGGGAAAGACCTGCCAACGTTGCATGTTTGATCAACCCCGGATAAGCCACGACACGTTTCGGATACCGTACCATGATTGAAAGGTTACACTGACTTATAATAGTCTATCACGGCGTTGACAGAAGCGAGTCCGCCACGCGGGCGTGTTTCGTGTTTTGCGAGTACATACCCACGCAAATGAGCGTACGTCCCCGTCCCGAGTCTAGACGACCTCGCGTTTTTGGCAGGCACAGGTCCGGGTGTTGACCCGTCGTCTCTCATGCCAAGTAGACCTTCAAACACCTAGTTACCAGAAAGCCCCGTCACTGGCGTGCGCCACCTCGTGCGGGCAAGTGTTTCTACACAGAACTTCTGTGTGCTCTCCTTTGAGCGAACACGGGCACGAGTCGTGCATTCGCCGAGATCGGGCTCACTGAGGCGCTTGGCCTTTGCCACCTGGATGATCAGATTGATGTAATAGTGGCGACGTCAGACATCGACGTCTTGGCGGGCTTCTTACACTCAAACGAACAGAAGGAGACGTGGGCGTGCGAACGCCACAATACCGTTGTGATTAGCAGTGATAGACAGCGAGTGTAATGACGATGTCAAGTCACCCGTCAGCGGTGTGATGATGTAGGAACGACGCCGATAGTCGTCCCACGATGAAATGATGGGACAACAAATGTGGGTGATTCATGTACAGGCTCAGCAACATCCCGGGCTCCCGCCGATGATGATGATCTTGACACATGGATGACAAAGCCACAAGGGATCCGAGCAAGACCCTGATACCTCAGGCTGCCACCTTCCTCGACCCTTATCAAAATGCCATCACCGCTGAATAGGAATCGGAAAAAAGAAAAAGAAGACTCTAAAAAAAGAGTTCCCTACAATGCACATGCCACGGGCCTGTGACGGCCTGCCATCAATCCTTGATTCAAAAACGTAAACGTCATTGTTCGTGTGTATAAGTACTAGCAACCCTATAAGCTACGTTAACTTGAGATTCGGTCCACTGTAAGAAACTTGAATATGCGAAAAGAAAATATGTGGGGAACGACTGGTCGTGCATATGTTGATAGAATGTATCGCGTATATTGTGGGGTTGTATGCCCGAAGGCGAGGTGACGAGGGCGTACGGTTTAAAGCCGCCACACACAAACCGGGTCAACGGGAATACCAAGTGCCCGACGAGTAGGCGCGTTATCCCCGAATGCAAAATGGCCACACCCTGTTACCAGAATCTGGTGTCGTCGGGCGGTAGGTCTCGCAACATCCGGAACATGACGATATTCGAGGTCAGACTCGAAAACTAGGAACACATGGTAAGCATAGTTGCTCACACAGGCAAGACAAGAGACGTCGTACCCCATTTCCGATGAACACTTGTGCCCGCTGACCCACCAACATATCCATAGCTTGAGCCACAGGTTTCGCTTCCCAACTAAGCCGCAAATCACGACTGCTCGTCACGGACTCCCATTGCTTTATCCCCATCAGTCCCTCCTTCAACTCGTCCACCCAAGCCGCTTCGCCATTGGTCATGACGTAGACCCGCTTGAGCTCCTTCGCCCCACCGTATAACCATTTCTGATCAGCAAGCACTTCGCGTACCCTCTCGACAATTTGCTTGACACTCGGAAAGCATCGCTGTAAATAATATTCTACGTTGGCTTCAGTCGTCTCCCCACCACCCCCGTCGTGAGGTGGACGGAAGTTATCGGGAAGCGACGCAAACTTGTTGAATCCGTTCCAATCGGAGGACCACTTTGCAAGATGAGTGCAGTGGTCGGCAAAGTCGCCTCTTCGGATGTGTAACACGAGAAGACCTGGGATTGGATCTACCTTTGCCGCCGGTAGTACAGGTTCAACGTTGTGCAGCTCCGTGGGGGACGAGTGTGGCGATGACGGCTGCAAATAAGACGGAAGGAGTCGGAAAGACTGAGCTGTCGGCTCGAATAGATGTGCATTATGAGCAAACGCGCCCAAAATCAGCGGCGACCACGAAAAGTCGCGAAGAATGGGTGATTGGGAGAGTCGGGGCCAGATGGATAGAATCCTCGGCGCCCCAAATAACCTGAATTTCACGCGTTAATTATCCGAGTATATCGCCAGCACCGCCACCCGACGTACCATATCTCGAACAATTGAGGTGAATCCAGTTGAACCTGGACGCAAGGGTCATTGATAGAATTGAGCTTCTCCACCCACATCTCAAATATCTGCGATGCAGGGACATTGTTATCGTATCGAAGATCCCCGCCAACAACTGCATTGCTGTCCAAGATGGTCGGGTTTGGGCACACTTTTTTGAAATACTCGCCATGAACTGCGCGGGGTGTGTGATCTCCAGGACCAAACGAAGAGCCAATGATAGGTCCTAGATATGACATTCCAATCAAGTCCAAGATGCGGCGAGGATGGAGACAAACGTACCACTGATGATCGCAGACAGGGGTATGCGGGCAGGGATCACTCTTCCATTGAATTCCGCATACTCTGGACCATCGCGTGACCACGTATAATTGTCAAAGACGAACCTAGCGAAAAGAGAGATCGTCTTCAGGTTCGTCTACTATCGAAAATGTACTCACGCGCGATTCGTGTCGTGTGCCAACAGCGCATTTAAAAGGAGCTCCTGCATGACATTTCCCCACCCCGAGGCTGATTATTGGGATAGAATTCACAGACGGCACTCGAAAGCACGAGGAACGCACCAGTGACATGATTCGGTACCCAAAAAAACTTGGCGTCTCGACCCTCGGGAAAAGGGAGCGACAGATTGTGTTGTGGGAGGTGTCGTTCATAGTCGTGGTACGCCTCGTACAACGGGGGTAAGGAGTGTTCTACGGTGTCATCTTCGCCGACCACGGACTCGATCTGAGGAGGAGAGCGGCGGTAAAGCCATACAAGCGCCGAAAAGGGCAGGAACAAGCAGACTAGCAGCCGAAAACAGCGTTTCGGGAGACGGGTCGTCAAGGGTGGTCTCGTATCAGACGTTTTTAGAGGCAGAATTTGAGCCGAGTCGGACGTTCGAAAAAGATGGCGTTGGGCCTTTGCAGAGGGCATTGTTGAGGTTCAAGTCGACAAAAAAGGAAATCACATCCACCGCCCTTGAACGTTTTGCGTATGTACCACATGGCAACCCTCATAGAACGATAATAACGCCAAGCCCTTCGTCCATCTCACTCAAGGACTTGGCTAGCGCAATCCCTTCCTCAAGCCCTCATAAACAACCAAAACGAGTCCCCGCACCCCACAAGCATTGACAGGATGCAGTCCAGATCCCTGTCACACGCGTTCACAGGACCTTCATAGATGCCCCGATATGAAGCATCGTGGGTAAGCACGGACACGCCCTGTCCGCACGCCAGCGCGCCATTTCAAACAGGTTTTCGAGCTCATTTTGACCAAATTGTGCCGTCTTCTGATCGGATCTCGACTTGGACGAGGGGTGGGCATTTCCCGACGAAACGGGGGAAATGCCACGATAAGATGGTGATAGAACTCTTCGACGCGAGTGTAACACCTCGGAGACCTCAAGTATCCCATCCCCGTGCGGGTATCCGACCATATTCTCTAACGCCGTCCATGAACTTCCTTTACCCCAGGAGGACCGCATCACCCATGATCAGGGTCACTTCGATCGCGCATTGCGTTTGAAAAAACCTTGTTGCCGCGCCCCAGCCCCGAGTCATCTATACCAAAAGAGACCATCCTGTCAGGTTTCTGACCCCGTTTGGTTCATCTAGGAAATACTAGTTCATCCGCGCGTACACATGCAGACCATGTTTTATGAAGGCACCCCTCGTACCGCTTTGCGAGCCCATCGTGTGAATACCCGGGACGATAGGACCTACGCTCGACAGTGGCGTGATCGCTAAAAACGAGCCAAGTCACTTGACCAAGCCATAGACGCCATCGCACCAAGTCGTCGCTTTGGACAGCAGGACGAAAATCAGCTTCGCTCTCTCACAACATGGCAGTGACTTACTATCGACGGCGATCGCTAATCGATGATACCTTGTGCAGACCAAGAATAGTTATAAGCTTGTGTGAAAACGGAGATCGATCATCCAAGGTGCTCTACGCGCAATCCCGCAGTTTCCATCTTCCAATAGAACCCCTTCCCGCGCCACATCGTATGATCACCATTGTTAGCCTTGGCCGCAGTGGAACACTCGGGATTGGTAGCGGAACTTGAGTGGACTCCCAGGCCACGGGTTCTTGAAAGAAAACCCACTACGTGAGACCCAACCGCGAGAATTGACCCAGCCCTAATATTTTTACCACGGATCCACAAAAATGAAACTCTGTTCCATTTTCGAGTCTGCCTTTTCTTGGATCCGGTTTGGATGTTGTCACTCGTGAAATTGGAGGGGGTCAGCCACACAAAGATGTGCGGTACCGCATGCTAAAAATGTACCAGACCGGTCCCCTGGAATCGGATAAGTTGTGAAGAAACGAGGGGTGTGAAAACCGGTGGAGCGTCTCTTCAGCGATGACGTTGAACAACGGACGATGTGGTGCAGTATGACGAACGAGAAGCACGAGAGAACGTACGTCTGGCGATGAGACTTGGCGACGACCGCGGGCCACACCCAGTCTCGTGGGATAGGAGTTCGTCCATGCGTGGGTTCGTGCGTGAACGGAGCAGACCTGGGACGTAGTGGGTTCACTCGATCCAAAGAGCGTGGCGCTGGTTGCGAACGTGCACAGCCCACGAGTGCGATCGTTCGAATGTGCAACGCCCTTCCTGCATGAGGCCCAAAGACGGCGATGGATGGCACCGTGATATCATGCGCGTTGATCGCCTTGTGGGGCATATCACTTGTCTGTGGGGAGGTGACATGTCAGATGGTGACATCACGGGGGTAGACCCGGTTCGCGTTCTGGCCCTGCGGTGGTGAGGTGCGATGGAGCCGGAGTACCGTTCAAAATTAGTAGCTCCCTGTCACGCACCGAGTTCCATGATCCTTGCGCTCACGCTTCGTTTTTCACGACGATGGAAATAGCGGAACGGCGTGTGGACAGATATGGCTTAGTGCGAGATCGTAGAAGCCGTCCCTCGAGGCGCTAGTTCAGATAGGGAACGAATCCACCTCGTTCTTCTTGTCGACAATGATCAGAGAGGAGAAGAGACCCTGTGTCGGGCACCGTTGGCACCTAAATAAAGAAACGCCAAACGAAAACGTTAGATTTCCGTAACTCGCGCGTGGGTAGGCGTGCGTTTCGAAAGAAGGTGAACCTGACGACAAGTACGTCTCCCGCCAAGCAACGCACACGACTCGGCTGCTTCGTTCTTCGTCCCCACAAACGAGTTTCGATGGGAACCCCGCGTCCATCGGTTGAGCGAGAACACGGACATTCACAGATTCTCAAACGCGAGACCCATGGTGACGATGCGAACAATGTATCCCAATACGACCCTTGCGCCGTATGTAGGGCCGCATTCCGTTCGTTTCAAATCGATCAATTCAGAGAATGCAAGTACAATACTGGAATCGGAACGAGCACTTTCTCACAAGCGAAAACCGCGCGCACGAGACTCTCACACCACGGCGTTCTGAGTTATGTACACGACGTTGGCGCTGTGTCATTGAACGATCGAGACGCGCGCCTTTGGATCCGATGATTCACGTTCGGCGGTGACAAGGCTGCTCTCGTTGCCCAGGCAAACGACACTTTACCACAGCTCTCATCAAAACTGCCTCGTGCAGATATGGTTCACTGTTGCAAGGCCCCGTCGGTATCCCGCTGGGAAAATCGAACGGCGACGGGCTGGTCCCACAGGACGGACACTCGTGCAATGTGATTGCCGTGTTTACGACACCCCCTTTGTGTGTCGTCGTCGTCCCCAAAGGTTCTGAATCTGGATGATTACCGGATAGGTGTGCGGAAAAAGCCACATCCCCCTCATGTCCGCTTCGATCGCCTCGATGCCCATTTACAGTATGTCGAGCCCCCGCTGGTCAAACAAGGCCGGATGTAGTATCACGGTTCAAGATCAAGCTGAAAGAGCACACGCAAAAGGTCATGTTATGCTTGGCCAAGCCCGTACTCCTCGTGGGAGAGAAAGAGAGAGGCCTATTTGCACCATCTTGCTGGCTTGTTCCCATGTCAGGAGTATGTGGCGAAAGCAGTGAATACATATACCGCATGATCACGTTGCTACTCAGAATCGCCGACAAAACGCCAACATGTCCCTCGACGGATTGGACGACCCTTTGAAGGGCAAGTTAGTGAATTAATATGGTATAATTAAGGTGAAACTAAGATCAGATAATGTACAAATGATGAAAATGCAGCCCTTTTACTTCACCGGCCTGTGGTTACACCGCGAGTATGAGAAACGTATGTACCGTACTGGACAAGAAATAATCGTGGGTTATCGTACAGCAATGCGAAATGATGTGTGATCATGATCGTCATGTGTGAGTGTGAAGACGAATAGGAAGCGGAGCGAGCGGTGGTGGGGCGGGGGGTTCGGAATTGTATTCGACGGCGACACGGCATGCTTCAGGGGTGTCTGGTGCAAAGCCGTGTTTGCGGAGACTAGAGGGGGAGGGGAAGAGGGCGTCGCAAGCGGGACAAGGGTGACCGTTGAGCCTGGATATGCTGTGTCCATCGCGCGAACGTGAGCGTTTCGACGTGTGGGAGACCTGATAAAGGGGTGAGTCCCTCGTCGGACAATAGGGCAAGACACGCACAGCGTCGTCGTCGGTATGTTGCGGATTTGATTTACGTTTGAGAGAGGGAGGCCGTATCTCTGTGGAGGGTCAGAGGGGGCGGGAGGGGGCGGGGAGGGGACATACCGGAGGTTGCGTTGACGAAGCCGTCTCTCCAGGCGTGGACACGGTTCATGCGGGTGGAAAAGGTGTCGTCGGTCCATGGTATGGGGTCGGAGGACTCGTCTGGGGTGATGATGGAGGAGCAGTAGGAGGAGCAGTCCTCCTCGGAGTCAGAGGTGGAGGGGCCGGATGAGGCGGAGGAGGAGCGGGTATCGGAGGAGTGTATGACGGAGGATATGCGGCGTGGTGGGGGCGGGGTTGCCTCTACGAGGTGAATGATTTGAAGATGTGGCTGGCATACGTAGAGATTGCCAGAGGATGGTTTGAGTGGGTCGCAGTGGATCATGTGGTCGTGTACGATTGGATGAAGCTGCATGATAGCGGGCATCTGGGGAAAAAAGAAACACGGCGAGCAACTCGAATTTTATAAACGGGGCGATTTGCCACGCGATGAGAACATCCAGATCTAAACAGCAAGATTCCCTTTCCCAATCAAGATCAGATCTCAGATCCATTTCGACATCTTTTTCACACTCCGAACAATGTCACGTGTTATCATATTCCCTCTTCGGGAACACCCATTCCCATCTCTTTCCTCTTATTTTCCCACCTTACCCTTTTCATTCCGTCGGTCTCCAACATAAAACACAACAACAAAAACTATTTTATTTTATTTTTATATTCCAACAAAACTAAGTTCATGGTCTCATCGGTGCAAGCCATGCTTCTGCCGCCTCAAACTGGTCAATCAGTTCACGCAGCACCGCTCCCTCAGAGTGTAGTTGCCTCATGGCAGTCAACGCCTGTACACACATGTCAGCCTCAAGTACCCACCCATCATTAGCCACTTACGATGTCCCAGAATCGGAATCCTCGTTCCACTTCTTGTTTTGGTAGCTTCACCCCTGGGAACGTTTCTTCGCAGATCTCGAGCGCCATTTGTTTGCACTCCTTCACCCCTTCTGCGTTCGGGTCCCGTACCCTCGTTTGGTTGTTCAGGTGCGTCAGCGTGTCCAGGTATACCTTTGCAAGCACCCCAAATCCTGTGTTCACCTCCGCTTGGAAGGGAAGTGAAATCGTAATGTCCAGTATATCATCCCGCGCCCTTCGTGCATCGTTCCGTAGAAGCATGTTCAGCGTCGTCACCTCCAACAACGTGCGTAGTGCCCGTGTCAGCGATCGCACAAACGAGTTGAACACAAGCAGTTCACGCGACAACGGAGCGGACCATGGTTGTGACTGCAAATCACTCCCCGTCAGGGTCAGCATTCCTCGCCCCACTTGCTCTCTTGCCTCACCTTGAAGTTCAATGGCACGATGCTCAATACCCGCATCACCAAAAGCATACACGATTTCTCATCCTCTGCAATCGTCGCGTCAGCTACACCATCAACATCGGACCATCTTCGTACCGGTCCCGAAACTAGGCCCTCCACTAAAGGCTCGCCCTGACCACAAGTGGCCATGCATCACCCCCGCTCTCACTAACTCCAGGAATAAATAAAGTGGCTCTTGAAACTTGTCGTTTAGACGCGCTTGCTTAATTGCCGTGTACATCGCTCTTGCCAACGGTGAGTGCATGTGGGAGTTCAGCAGGAACCTGTCATCTCAATCAATCACGCCGTGATCGGCCTTCCTACCACACCTCCCACTCACCCTCTCAGTTCAAGGAATCGCCATATCACATTCGCCACAACTTCGTCCTTTTTGTCCAGCTGACCAGACGGTGGGGTCGTCTTCGCCTTGGTCCGCAGCGCAAGCTTTTCCGACGCCGTCGCACCGAGAGACAATGCAAAGTCGATCGTTGATGACTAGATAACATCCTCTGACTATCAGCGCTAACCCCGCAATGATCAACAGATTGCCCACGTTCTGTCGCCTCAGCTCTTCTTCCACAATCGCGTAGCTAACGTTCCAGCCCGCTACGCGCTCGGCGAGTTGGACCGTCTGGGCCGAGTTATGTTGTACCGGCTTCTGTCCATGTGGGGCAGGGTTCTCGAACCAGAAATTACCCATCACCTTTCGGTTGTTCCAAAAGGTGTGAGATACACTGCTTATCAGTGCTAGGGCCGTCGCGCGTGGTCCAGTCTGTCCATCTGTGATCACCTCCTTGACGAATCGCTTATATTCGGTGGTTTCGCCGTTATCAAGAGGTGGTGGTTCGGTAATTTGGCCACTTGTAAGCCAAACAAGCGCTTGAGGACCCAACAGGCCTCGTGACAGATAAAAGTAGACTTCGTCCGGCAGTCGGTGCGTAAATATTTCATGTAGATCGGAGGGAATATCCGCTGCAGTCGGATGGTGGGGGTGGTGATTCGGACCGTGAGCAGGAGGCGTGGCGATAGCGAGAGGAAGTGGTACAACAGTCCCTTCGGACGAGAGTATTAGAGAATACTTGATCATAGCACGTGTCCGGGCATACTGATCCGGGTATTGCGTCGATTTAACGCCATGGTGCTCTGAAAACACCGATACGGCGGCGTGCCCCGACTTGTAGTACTTGACCATGTCGACGGTGGCTTTTAGCGCTTGCTCGTGCATGTTGGGAGGGAAGGTTGGGGAGTGCTCAAACCCAACTAAAATGCCAATATCGAGAAACTGGTCTTCATTGACGCCGAGGTCATTCAAAATGGAGCGCTTCGAGGTAAACGTAAAGGATGGCGTGCTTGAAGTCAGATCAAGGGATGTGATCAGCTTGTCCACGCCCGGATACAGCAAGGTATCGGTTGGACCATAGATGGCGTGGATATATGATTTGGAGTGCCGGAGAAGATAGATTAACTGGAGGCAGAATAAGTTTAATCTATCGAAGCTGTGCACACAAGAACGCACCTGTGCCCACGCAACGTATGGCGCGACGAGGAACTCCACATTTCGATGCCTAAATATGCGAAGGACCATGCGCCACAGGTCCCATTGAGCGAGCCCACTGCGCCCTTCGAACAGTTTGATGGCAGCTTCCTCTTGGCCGGCTTCGTACTTGGCCCAGGCATCTCTCCTGTCCCTGCACGCTTCGTTGTATTCGGTGTGGTGTTGGTATTGTTTCCACCGTTTGGCAGGGAGTAATCCAGGAAAGACAAAAACGGGTTTGATGTGGAGTTTTTCGAGTGCACGAAGATCGGCTTCGATGCGCTGGGTTAGGGCGAGCGGAAGACCGCCCGTGGCGGCCAGAAGGGGTTCACGTGAGGGCGGGTTATCAGTGAGCTGCTGCAAGTAGTAAGACGCATCAATCCCAAGACGCGAGTCGGATAAAACGCTCAGAGGAAATGTTTGCAAGTGCTTCCGCTCGGCGAGATAGTCTGTCAAATCGAGGTCATTCGTCGACAATGATAGAAGAAAAAAGATGCTTGAACTCACTTTCGAAATGTTTGATTGGCATGGTCGGTCTGTCAGCTCGACCTGGGATTTTTGTAAAACGAGCTTAGACAACGTTGCGCACAGTCGCAGCGTCCAGTTTCCAACCAACTTCTCGATTACATAATCAAAAGTAATATAAGTTCCCATCAGTGCAATGATTAGTGCAAGTGACATATTCACCGCACGGACTTGCAACAGCCATTGTTAAGCAGGTGTGAGTCTATCACTGAGCTCTATCTCCGTCGCTCTCAATGGAGAGACGGCGATCTCATTCACACCGGGCCTTGCAACGAGGCCACCCACCGCCTACTAGGGCTGTGGCTCAGTGGCTGCCTGACGGTACTTTGGCGAGGTGCCCGTTGCTACTTCCTCCCACTGGGATCAAGCGTTGTACATAACCGGACACAACCTTGTTCGCGTGTGTCCCGCTCCGGAAGATCTCCTGTGAGTATCTTCCACCTCCTAGAGTTAAAGTGGCTTCTGCGGACTTTTCGGGCCCAACCACATAGTAAGACCTTACGAAAGAAAGTTCACCGTCTTGACGGGATGCTTACACCTTCGCCCATGGGTTCGTGTAAATTTGATATTCTCACACTTTTGTTCAACTTACCAATCTCAGGAATCCCGTCGGCTTTCTACCTGAGTAAAAGTTCCTGTGCTTATGTCTTGATACGATACCGAATACCCAACCGGTGACATCACCCGTTGTGTCGCAGGACGGCCTGCCCCCTTCAATGTGGATGGCGACAGTCACCAAGTTACAAACTCATCGTTTCTCAGAGCTATACCAAGCTTGGGTGGGCTACGTCACCTGTACCATCCGAGTCATCCTCGATCTTTCCCCGTGAACACGACAAGTACCGACGTCGACGCGCTCTGCCCGCGCCTCCTTGCCACCGTAGTCGCACTCATCGCCAACCCGTTTCTCCTTTCGTACACTCCTTACGCGACCTCTCCCATCAAGTACGTTTTGAGTTTTGCCAATGAGCCACCACCATGAGAACGAATAACAGCATCGTTCGCAGATTGGGCGACTTGGCCCCCCACCGTTCATCTAACCAAATCCGATAAGCTTTGCACATGGCCTTGCAGTGTTGGCAGCGTTCGGGCAAGGTTTTGCCAGCCGGCCGGGTTCCCCTCTGTCGGTGTCGACGCAGGTTGATTCAAAGGGACACGTTTCAGGCTAGAGACTGTAAAGTATATCCCACCTGATCCGCTCCGTGTTTCATCTGCGTGTATTGAATCCAATCAGACCTGAAACTCACATGCCTGGGTAAATCCCATGTGATACACCAAATGGGAGGCACGCCTCTCGTCGACTATAACTGTGGGACTCTGACGGTGTTATGAAGACGGTCAACGGACAGGAACGACAGTCCTGTAGGGACACATTCTCAAGCATGAAAACCTTAAATTCTTCCCCGAGACGCGCGCACCCACACGTTCTTTCCAAGTGCTGCTATGTTGGTCTGATACATTTGTACACAACCTCCATGTTTGGTAACATGTCTTGATCCGCTCATCTTGTCAAAAAAAAGCATGAGAACGTCCTCGACCAGATCGGGTCACGGTGGTACACGGGTCCAAGGTTTCATTGGCGGGAGATGATACTGCGCCTGTTGCGTAGCCTGTGATTGTCCGACCGACGACGCCACAGGCAACGATCAATAAATCCCTATGTAAGCTTGGAAAAGCTGCCGCAAGCGAGCTCAGTTGCCGACATAGAAGCACTCGAGATCGTTCTTGACGACTCCAAGCTCACGTACATGTGCGATGTGCCAAGTGTTTCCTTCACTTATGTATGCGCCTCCCGCGTTGCATGAAGATCATGAGGAGACGCCGTAACGCCCCTTGCCGTGCTTACCAGACGCTTGGGTCGACTTTGCCATCTAGCTGTTTATTGACTTTTCGGTGTGGGGGGGACACCGTGATAGGCTCTCACAGGCATGTTTCGATATCTGATAAGAATTACTAGACTCCCAGCATCGTGATCATGGTCATATCACGTTTGACATGTCTGCGAAATGAAACCACGGGAGGCCGTCCCAACTGGGTCATCATGGCGTTGAATGATACTGAGACCGCGTTCCTAGCGAGTCACTTGCGAACCAACATGATGGTACTTGCGCATCGCAAGTTGTCAGTAGAGCTTATATGACAGGTATGAGCAGCAGAGGACACCAAATGGGAAATATCTGCGCGATGTCGCGGCGTGTAAGCGAACAAAAGCTGAACTGCTACTCCTTCGGGGTACACAAGAGGGTTTCATGCTCCGAATGCGGCGCATATCCATCCTATTATGAATGTGTACGAATCGCGTCTGTGTGGGGCCCGAAGACGACTGAACGTCTCACGCATGCGTCATGACGGAATGGTCCTTCTGGACTCGCCTGAAAATCTCGCTCGTGTTCTCCCATTCTCGTCATACTTGACGTATAGTACGTGGGGAGAAAACACGTGGAGACGAACGTGAACACGATATGTCGCTCACGCGGACGGGTACAGACAGTGTCTACATATGTACTAGTTAGAAACCAAAAAAAAAAAGAAAAAAAAAAAACATGACAATGCCGTGGTCGTGTCAACGTCGCCGCACAAACTGCCTTTCGCATCACGTTTGAAAAAAAAAACAGTTGGGTGGGTGGAGTGGAGTAGCCGACGTTGAACGACCCTAAAGGTGCGCATGTACTCACGTACATGTCTTGCCAAGGTTGCGTGTGGCACTCTGATCTAGGTCTCATATCACGGATGAAATTCATATTTGACGGAAATTTCATATGGACGTCGTACCGATCGTTGCGGAGTACATGCGTACGTCCCAGTGGGTTTCCCACCGACGCCGACGCTGTCCGAGATAGGCATGCCGGTGAGTAGTGACACCGAGTAGGGATCTATGATGAGTGTTGGCGAACCGACGAATAATCACCGCGGGCGAGCGCAGGCTATGACGCGTTCTCGCCTAACACCTTCTAGGAAGGTGGTTCGAAGCCAATCGACCCAGAGTTCCTGTCTGTCCATGCGGTCAGTGTCAAGAAAAGGGTCAGGGTCCAGTACATGAATGAATCAGATATGAGTGATCAATGGGTCTAGACTTGCGTGGCGTGTGTAGAAAGATACGACCAATGGAGCGACGTAACGGGCCCACAATGGCCGAAAAACACGGGATGCCAAGATATTAGCCCAATGACGCGACAGTTGCCAGCTGCGGTTGGCATAACAAAATGGCCAGCGTACGCCGCCGTACGAAAAAGAAACCAAACGGCAAATTGTCGGTACCCGTGATTTGGATCGCTGCCTCGGAGAGATACGGGTGCGCTGTACGTTGCGAGTCAATCTGTGATTGTTCCTGGAATTCGGATGGTTGTCATCGTCCCATTATTACTGAGTGGCGACACCTGTCGTACGTTCAATTAACTGTGGGTGGAACCTACCCTGTCCTGCAGCAAACCGGTGAGATCGGTGCCAAGCTTGGCATCGTTTGGTATGACGACGGTCATCTGAATCGTGTCGGGTGCCCAAATTGCAAGGCAGACAGTAGTCCACTGCATCGGACGGAGGTTAGCGCGGAGGAGCGGACCGACGCACGATTATTTTATTTTATTTTTATGCTCTACACCCGGGACGGTCGCCGTAGGGCGTCGGTGAATGTATTGTCGGAACCATGTTAGGTCCCTGCAGACCGCCACATCCAATTTGGCCCTTGAGATAAACCTTCGCCACCCTTGTGTTACCGCGATCCTGCATCCACGCGCCAGCGATAACACACTCTGGACTCAGGTATGTCGGGCCGATCAGCCTGAGCCCTCGCCATGAACCTGCGCTTGCCATCGTTCTAGTCGCCCGATCGTCAGGGGCGCGCCACAGGCTCAGGACTACATATATAATTCAATGTGTCCACGGCGTCAGTGTCGCGGCTCGCCTGTCCGCCGCCGGTGGATCCGTCACACCATAAGTCCCAGATCTCGCATTTCGTAGTTGGTACGTTATGAATTCCCTGGTTTTCCCTGCAAAGTCTGCAGAGGTTTATTGACACGGGGTTGCTGTCTCCAGGCGGGTTCATGGGAAGTTGAGTCACATTCAGACACTTCCCGAAGACGGTATCCAAGTCTTGTACTACACCAGAGCATGCGGTCAGTTTTGATTTTTGCTTCGAATATCGGGCTTTTCGAACGTCGACCTGAAGCAGATGGGCTCCCGATGGTCCAGGTTCTCCACCTTGAAACTAATGAGGACGTACCATGAAGGTGGATTCCAGTGATCCACGAGTATGGGACACTCTCAGGGTTAACAAACCATCGAGCTAATACGGTATAGTCAAGTTCGTGGTCAAAGTAGGTGATATACGTTTTGAAGCTAGGTATTTCTCGAGGTTGTGGTGTGGTGCTCATTTCCGAGAAACCGCCCACATTTTTTAATTCTGACAAACTCGGTAAAGTCGATTCGATTCAGAAAGTAAGTAGTATCATCTATCAGTTTAAGGGAAACTTACCTTTGGCATGATTCCGAGGACATACAAGCAAGGTCCATCAATGTAGGGACAGGGCATGGTCAACTAGGACATGTTACGGCCACTTATATCACGATCTCGACCAAGATCCATATCGTCAGTGCGCTAGCATTAATCTCATTCCCTTAATATTCGTGCGTTCGTCATGTATTATCTGTTCTAGCGTGGCGCGCATAGCAGTTGATGAGCCACGTTCGTGGATCACTATGGTCAAATCGGTGCATACGGGTGTGCAGTACCCCGGGTTTCGTAAGTAAGCATAGCAGTCGGACGTCTTGACTGCTGTCTTCAAGCTGTCTTCGCTTAAGTTCAACAAGTCTTGATTAGCTTCAGTGGACAGCCATTAGTGCCCTCAAGTAAGTCGGTACCTCGGATCGCTCGCGACTGGGTTTGAAACCGCTTCCATTATCCAGGCCATATCTTACGTGCTGTTATCGCCCAGGGTGCATATGCATATGCGTCCTATCATTTGATCCGTCTATCACGGCAACTTTATGTTCCGTTCATGGTCTTTAGCTTGAGAGCGTCCACGTCGTTCTCACCATTTCGCTTCGGTCGGGTTCTAGTCTTCTTTATTTGTTGTTCATCATGAGGCGATCCGCAGCAAATGACGCGCCGAAAAATGGAAAAATCCTTGCCTAGGCCGCGCGTACCGTGATTGTCCGCGATAACAATAATGCGTCTTGACCGACGTTCATGACCCGGGTTGTGGCGTGCTGCGAGGTCGCCTCCGCCGAACCTCATGTATTGGGCATGGAACGATATGGAGTGGTGGTGAATACTCTTCGTAGCCGAACAATACCAAAGTTTTCCTTGATTCCATTTTCGATGCCAGTTGGAATATCCTTTCCTTTAGGAAGTGATGATCAGATAGTTCTCTGGGGAAGAGTGCTTCTTTGAGACAGCTATCGATTAGTGTCCTTTGAGAAACATCCTGAAATTGTGTCCGTGGTCTAATCCATCGATTCTTCCGACCAGTCTCAACTGCGCTCAGGCCAATGGTCGATTCACAACACGATTTACGATGAACGCATTTAAAGAGGTTTTTTTGACTAAATACTGTACGACCAGCGCCTACTCCCCGAGGACGTCCATCATCTCATCTCACTCACCTCCAGACACATGTCCGCCTCTCCCCCTCCCCGTGGTGCATTCATCGTCATAGAAGGTCTGGACAGGTCCGGCAAGAGCACCCAAGCCGCACGTCTCCTCGATCGCATCCAATCCGAGTCGTCCGCAACGAGTACGGCGGCGCCCAAAGCCGTGCTCCTCAAATTCCCCGGTTCGTCCTTTCTAATCTACATATGGTCTTTCTAACGCGCGATCATGAACGGCACCCCCCTGCGCTGATGCGCGCATAATCCGCCGCCATCATGATACACCCACAATCACCATCACACCATCACCCTATTCTACGTTCATCATCGCTGGGGTGTATACATTAGACCGGACGACCGCGATCGGGAAGATGATCGACGCGTACCTGCGTTCACAGTCTGACCTTGACGACCATGCCATACATTTACTCTTTGCCGCGAATCGATGGGAGCTGGCGTGCGTGCTGTCTCTTCTCCTTTGTCCCCGTGCTGACCACCAACACGTCATCATTTCTCCTCACATGGCATGCCACGCCTGCACCCTTCCTCGCGCCTTGCTCGATCACACCCCATAGTCCAACAATCCTCGGACACCTCGCTGCGGGGACAACCGTCATCGCCGACCGCTACTCGTTCTCCGGTATCGCCTTCTCCGCCCAGAAACTTAGCTCCTATCTCACATACGGATGGTGCAAAGCCCCCGAAGTCGGCCTCCCGGCACCCGATCTGACGCTCTTCCTTGACGTCAAGCCAGAGGTGGCTATGCAACGAGGCGGGTATGGCCAAGAGAGATACGAGAAACAGGAGGTCCAGTCGAAGGTTCGGAACATCTTTGAACGGATTGGTGATGAGATGGGCGGTGATCAGTGGATCAATATTGATGCGGGACAGGATAGAGATGGAGTGGCGGAGGACATTTGGAAGAACGTCGTACCAATTCTGGCAGGAATTCAAAAGCCAGTGATGAGGCTCTGGCAGGACCAAGGGGAACCAAGATGATGCTAAAGGATGTAATCGGATCTACGTCGAGTCTTGAAACACTTGTAATACACTTGTTAACATATTGAGATGGGTAACAACGAGCGGCGAGGTCGAGGAAAACAAGAGAGGGTAAATGATAATAACGTGCAAGTAGTAAGGGTGCTGATGGTGTTACGGGGTAGTGCAAGTAGATGATTATGAGATGAAAGACACGGAAAATAGCTACTTGAAATGCAACGCACACCAAAACGGTCCGTACATACCAGTTACAACCAGAAAACATGACCGGATTTCTCAGGAACTTGAAGAAAGTCTTGAGACGACCACCGCCAACGCAATCAGTACACCCCATCTCCACTTTTCCCATATAATTTGACGCCAGGACGCTGTCCACCCTTGAGGGACAACAGGTTTATTCGTGGGTGTCAATGAGTTGGATGTGTCAACACCGATTGGCGGAGCGTTCGCCATCGGCGCTTGTACCGCATTCCGTCTGAGAGTCACCTGCTGCGGATGTGCTGAGGAAGATGACGGTATGGGCGAGGGGTACGGACTGGCGGCACTAGCGGTCACCGTCGGCACAGTGTCGGTCTTCCTGATCTCCCGCTCTCCCATATTTGGCAAGTCCCTGAGGGTGGGAGCGCAATACTGCATGTGATTCACAAAAGTGATCAACAGCAAAGCATAGCAAATGTCAGGAACACGAATTTACAGCAAGGGATCCGAGTGCGGGTACATCGATTAGCTTCATGACGAGAGATTAAGTGATAGGCGGCGTACGTCTGGGAACGCATCTCTGAAACGAGGTTGGGAGATGTTGAAGGGGTGACTCTTTGCAGCAAAACTTCGCTTATGACTGTCTGACGAAGTGATGGAGCCGGTGGTCATCTCATCGGACAGCATAAAGGATAGGAGACCGGTCAATCTAAAGATAACAAGTCAGCACTTGATGCAAGAAACGGGGGAGGGATCGGGGATCATTTAATTGTCCGCAACCATCAAAATGATCGCAGGGAAGGCCGGCCACCCGGGGAGCAGATAAAGTGAACATACATGGTTGCGACGCTCCAAGCTGGGTTCCACTTGTAGAGAGAGGAATGAGCGACACTACAGAAAATCCGGAGAAAGGTCACGTACGGTTCCGGGATGAAAATCTGACATCGAGAAGCAAATCTTCTTATCCGGTTGAAAGCGACCGGAGGGTGTGAACATCTGTTGGAAATTTAGTTGGAAAGTGACTGGAAATGGAATAAAGAGGACCTTGATGCCCGGGGGTTTGAAAGGGTATTCTGAGGGAAAAAGGAGGACACCATGATACTCTCCGCCTGCGAAGGGTGAGTCAGGTGGACCACGCTGTGGATGAGGAGATGGGTATAGATCGAAGTCACAGGCGGAAATCGCTCACGATAAGGTAGTTCCCTGACGATATTGAATCAGAATGGCGTTTGGAGGAGAAAGAGAATACAAACAAGTGAGGATGTTCTTTTCATCGGGAACTGCCCAGACGAATGGTGGAGGTTCCTTCTGCATCGTGATGTACTCCTTGGCAAGCTACGGGGGATATTTAGCTGTGAGAACAAGGACATTGGCTCGTGCGTACACGTTTCTGGGCTGCTTTGCTGGCCATTGTTGGTGTAAGGGAGAGAAGTGGGAGACGGGGATGAGGTTGAAGAGAGACGCCTGTGAGGCGAGTATACGTTTCGACCACCCCACAAACAAGAGTAAACAAATGGACCATAGGGTTAGGGTTTATTTTTAAATGTTGCCATCTCTATTGTACACTTGAACGTTAGAAAGAGTCATACAGCGACGCACAGCCCCGTTATACTGCTGTCACTCAAGAAACCAGTGTGCTAGGACCCTTGATGTGCAGCTCCGTAGTCATTTTCGCGAAGCCGGTCATATCTTTAGTTAACGGGACAAGGGATCGACTGAGTAAAATTTCATGGCGGTACATTCCAATGCTCTCGACGACCCCAGCCGGCTTTCTAGCGATCCGTGCTGAGTACCCGGACTGTAGGGGATAGACAGGGGGTATTTATCCAATCTGGGCATATATCATTCAAATTTTCAAGTCTACTACGCCTGATGGCAGCACTCATTCCACCACCAAAACGACAAAAAGTCTACCATGGCGTTCCAGAGCCAGAGCCAGACCCAATACAGCCCGCACCCAACATTGTCGTCCAGTTCGTAAATGAGCACGATGGCACCCCGATCGCACCTGCCGTCAACCTCCCTGCAAATATCGCCAGAGACACCCTCCAGGTGCTCGTCAATCAGCTGCGTACAAAGGCAGGCCACCAAGTCACGTCCGTTCATCTTGGCTTATACTTACAGCGAAACACAGCAAGATGTCGATGACGACCACGTGCCCTTCGCGTTCCATGTCGCCCTCCCCGACGACGCTATAAAACCCAATGCACCCACTCGCATCATCATCTCAAAGTCGATCCAAGACGACGTGCTTAACCATCCCTCACAATCTTTCTCAGAAGAAACCATTCTTGTCGTGCGATGTGCACCACAGTCCGTCTTTAAAGTACGTCCTGCCACACGTTGCTCGTGCACCCTATCAGGTATGTCTTTCCATCAACATGTGTACAATCGATCGTGAATTCACCCCGTCCAGGCCACTCTTCCCCTATATTATGTGCTTCTTTCTCCCCGACCGGCGCACTCCTTGCCACAGGGTCTGGTGACACCCACGTTCGTTTATGGGACCTTAATACAGAGACCCCATCTCACACCCTCGCTGGCCACACCGGCTGGGTCCTCTCCGTCGAATGGGATCCAATCGAACGCAAGCTCGCCAGCGGCGGCCATGATGGACACGTCAGACTATGGGACCCCAAGACCGGAAAACCAATAGGCGACGCGATGAAAGGCCACTCAAAGTGGGTAACTTCCCTCGCTTGGGAACCTGTACATATGTACGTCTCAAACGTCTTGGCGAGTTTCAATCCTGTTGGCTCACCCTTCGGGTGACCAGAAATCCGACTGCGCCACGTCTCGCATCCTCTTCCAAGGACGGCACTGTACGTGTTTGGTCATCGGCGACGCGACGGCTCGAGTACACCCTCGGCGGCCACACGGCCAGCGTTAATGTCGTCAAATGGGGAGGTGGCGGCCAAGGCGGCCAAGGAGTGCTCTACACGGCCAGCAGCGATCGCACAGTGAGAGTCTGGGACGCACAAGGAGTCGGGCCTTTCTCGTTCCACATCTGGCAGGATGGCTGACGATCGCACAGGGAAGGCAATTGATGATCCTCAAGGACCACGCTCATTGGGTAACCACCCTCGCTCTCAACACGGACTTTGTGCTCCGAACAGGACCCTTCGATCATACCACCAAGCGGCCCGCGTCTGATGAAGAAGGTGCGTTCCACTCACCATAGCAGTCAAAGCCTTATATAAACCCCTCCCCGCTTAGCGCAAGCACTTGCACTCAAACGCTACGACGCGCTCATCGCTCGCACCCCCGAACTGTTGATATCAGGATCCGACGATCACACGCTCTTCCTGTGGTCCCTCTTCTCATCCGCATCCGACCCCGGCGGGGGTAAATCAAAACCCTTGAATCGACTGACGGGCCATCAGCGGCAGGTGTCACACGTCGCTTTTTCCCCCGATGGACGTTGGGTGGCGAGCGCCGGGTGGGACAGTGCTGTGCGCCTCTGGGATTGTACGGGAGGTGCGGGTATGTCTTTTTTTAGTCTCCCCGCAGTGTGCATCGCATTCCTTAATATTGCCATTCGACGAAGGGACAATGGGCAAGTTCGTCGCCACCTTGCGTGGTCATGTCGGTCCTGTATACCGGCTTGCATGGAGCGCAGATTCGCGGATGGTGGTCAGTGCGAGTAAGGACAGTACTGTCAAGGTACGTCCGGTCTGTTCGTTGTTCGCGACCGTGGTTCACCCCCCTTGTTCCTGCGCCCACTAGATATGGGATCTTAAAACATATAAACTCAAAAACGATCTACCTGGACATACTGACGAAGTCTATTGTGTCGATTTCGTTGCTGATAAGGTGGTCAGTGGAGGGCGGGATCGGACGGTGAAGATGTGTGTGTGTGTCTTGATCACTGATGAGTCCAACTGACATGCTTTAGATGGAAAAACTAGATTTACAGGTACTGGTCGGGGATCCTTGATGAATGAAGTTGCACTATAATGTCAAAGTTCATCGTGATCGTGCTCTGTGTGGTATCGAATCGTGCGAGTACCTTATCACAGCTTAAGCTTGGTTGAGAGGTCTATCATCACTCGTGATGATATACACATCTGCCGCCGTCTCTCCCGAGGCACGGACAAGATCCCGTTCGGTGGGTGGACGTGAAGTAAATCAGACCAAAATACGTCAAAGATGGCTTTCAGCGGCAGAAGCTGTTTCCGCATATGATTAGGATAGGTGATATAGTACGCTTTGTTACCCACATACACGGGGGCTTTCAGTCAGTGGCACTGACAGGCGGGGTTGCAATATAGGGGCCGAGGCCAAACTCCCTGGTTTCCGGAGCTTATTACTTGAGACGACACAGCCAGAGGTACGATTGAGTTGTCCACCAAACACGTCAGTCCACGGCCGATGTCACGAGGCCGACTAGCTCAGTTGGTTAGAGCGTCGTGCTAATAACGCGAAGGTCTTGGGTTCGATCCCCACGTTGGCCAGATTATTTTTTCTACCGAGGGTGACAGTTACCTTTTTTGGATTCGAGGGATTTGATAGCAGACTGAGTTCGGGCCGTTAACTCGGTTGTCGTCGTGAATTCTTGAGGTTCGTCTAATGTCGTCGGTCAATCCATCTCATTTCGTTTCGTTTCCAACCTCAGAGTCAACTTCCGTCTCCCCACTCCCTGTACACCACCTTCCTTTTCGTCGTATATCTCTCCCAACTACACCCAGTCCCGCACTCACCGCTCACAGACAATCCGTCGCAAGTCTCGCCTCCTTTAACTCACTCCAAGAGGAACCAGCAGTCGTACATCACCATCGTCGCACAAAGCGCAGGTCGCTTAACCCAGCCAAGTCTCACAGGCGGACGCAAGCCGACGACGACAAACATGCGAAACGGTCCATGATCATTTCAGAGTTCTACGCCACCGAGAAATCATATCTCGATGGCCTTGATCTCGTTTACAATGTAAGTACATCTATCTGCCGTCCCTGGTGATTGACTCTTCATTTCGGTTAGCATTTTCTAACGCCGATCCTTCGATCACTGGATACATCCAAACCACTCTTGACACGAAATGAAATCACAGCTCTATTCTCCAACTTCATCGACATCTGGAATTTCCATCACACTTTCTTTGCCGCGTTGTCCAGACGTCTCCACCCACCCACACCCACATCCCATCACAACTCACCGCTTTCATCCGTGCTTCTCGCGCACTTTCCGTATCTTTCTCTATATGCTCCATTTATCACCGCATTTCCTACCGCATTGGCCTTTCTGACATCGGTCTCACACTCATCCACTCCTAACCCAGCGTTTACACTCTTCTTGCGAGCCCAGGAAGCCCACCCGGTGTGTGCACGCCTTAGGTTGGCTGATTACCTCCTCACACCCGTACAACGGTGTCCACGATACCTCCTCCTACTCAAGGACCTACTCGGTTCCACTGACCCTGACAGCCCAGAATGGGAAAAGTTGCAAGAAACTCGTGCCCTAGTCGAGAAAAGTAGGCTTGCGAATTCTTGTAGTTCGAGTACTGACAAGTTGATTCTGTGGACAGTCACAGCCTCTCTTAATACATCACTCGCCGCACATGCACAAACACTCGCTCTGATATCCTTGCAGCGCAACACACGTGATTTACCGCCTGTGCTTGTCCCACTTGTTACTCCTGGACGGCGACTTATTACACGTGGAACACTGGTAAGGTCAGGGGTCGAAGGCGAAGGAGCGGTACGAAAATCGTTCGAATTTCTACTACTTAGCGATTACCTATTATGGCTTGAGCGCGAAGAGTTGGGTATGGGCGTTCTTGCTCATGATGCAGGGTGCCAAAGCCCCCGAAACAGAAGGGTGTCCATAAATGCCCTTGATCGCAACGACGAAGAGAAGTGGTGGTGCAGGGGCCATATGAGCCTTGTTGATATGGAGGTAGTTCTGGTCACCGACCGACCGAGCGGATTGGGGTCTGGAGGTGAATCCGAGGAGAGGATCGAAGTGCTAAGCCCGGAGGGATCATTTGCCTTGCATAACGGTAAGAATCAAAAGCCACCGATGTTCATTGGTATTAACGTCCCATCAGAGTTAACCTCGACCAGTCTGGAGGTTTCGAATAGTCTCAGCACTTGGGTGGACTCCATCCGGACTGCACGGGCCGCACTTCTAGCCGCGCTTGCCATGTCAAATCCTGACTCGACCTTGTCAGCAAGCACCTCGGGTGTCCACCTTCGGCGCGCCCTACGCGCGTTTGCTACAGAAAGCGACGACGGCAACCACGAACAAAGGTTTGAACGAACAGGAGATGGAGACGCGGCCTCTCTCGGAGATCTACAGACAAGGTCGTCACCGTTTCGTTCCGGGTCCCGTCGTGCCCAGTTGGATAACTTCCTTTCGCCTATTTGGATCCCGGATGCAAGGACCGATACCTGCATGAGGTGCGGACGGCCATTTGGTTTCGTTTTAGACTTGAGATTAGGTGATGTATTTGGTTGGGGATTCGGGAAGGGAAATACCACTGGAGTCGAGGCTAGACAAAAATCAGACATCGAAGGCGACGGAAACGAGAGGTCCCAAGTTGGGAAGAGAGCGGGAGGAGGCGCCTGGAGAAGGAAGCATCACTGCAGGCTTTGTGGGCGCGTAGTTTGCGCCACGTGTTCCGGAAAGGTAAAATCACCCAGTAAAACATATTGTCTGAAAGCGCTAACTCGGTTACCGAGACATTCTACCTAGCTCAGGAGGACGGCGATTCATTGCTTTCAAACAAAAAGCCGAAGCCGAAGCCTGCTCGTGCTTGCGAGGAATGCTGGGAAGCAGCATTTCCACTCATCGTACCTTCCCCGATCGGTCTT
The DNA here is from genome assembly GCA_038090095.1 of Zangia roseola. Taxonomy (NCBI): domain Eukaryota; kingdom Fungi; phylum Basidiomycota; class Agaricomycetes; order Boletales; family Boletaceae; genus Zangia; species Zangia roseola. The sequence continues at coordinate 25,713 of JBBPMD010000050.1, forward strand.
GAGCCGCTGTCTCTCGCATTACCTACAACACAACCATCTCCCAGCCGTACATCGCCAGACCGGCCATCCACATCACTAGCCGATGAAGATCCCAGTATTCCACCTTGGTTATCTATTCCATCTCGTCAAGCAACCAGCAAGGAGGTCAGCGAGGCTCTGATGGCGATGGACCTCAGCCCTGTTGTTGGCGCACTGAGCCGAAGTCCCTCTCGGGCTGCACTCAGAACCAGCCCTTCACGTATAGCACTGAGCAGTAGTCCTTCCCGAAAATCACGTCTCAGCACAAGTCCCACAAAAGCGAGCAGTCCTCTAAGGGATACGTACACCCAGGCACACGGCGCCCCGGGAAGTAACACGAGCAGTCCTTCGAGACGTATTATACATCTCCCTCGCGGGGATCCGGATGCAAAACAATCTTCACCTTCCCCTACCCGTTTGCATGTCCGAGACCTATCGGGCGGGAGTGTCAACCAAGACACGCGTCGAGACGACGAACACCAAGTCCTCACGCGTCCAATTCGAGTACGCCCCTCACCGACGCGTCCACGGAGTTATCACGACATTCTCGATGACTTTACGCTACATGAACGTGGACTAAGTATTCCCTCCTCTATATCGAGCGCCCCTGGGGCTGGGGCTGGCCTCGGCTCCGTGAGAGAGGGCGAAGACGAGGCCGAAGGCACAGCGGATGCGGACGCCGATGGGGAAGACGGCGAGGGCGAGATCGTAATTGAAATTCGCCCCCGCGATCGATCGGGAGAGAGACTCCCCCGATCCTTGGTTGCGTCGGTGGATGGGGACCCGCGCGAGCGTGTAGGGCTTTCAGGGACGCAGCAGGATCCGGTGGACGAGGCCGTGCTTCCGAGGGAGGACACGACCAGGCGACAGAAGCGGTTCTCGATGCCTGCCGTCGCGTTGCAGACCGCCCCGGTGTTTGCGCGTGGACGGGAGGATGCGGAAGGGAGCAGTGCTGAGAAGAGACGGTCTATTGTCATGCAAGCGGGAGAGAGGGATAAGGGTAAGAAGGAAAGGCAGGGGGAGAAGGAGGGTTCCGCAGTTGGGTTACTCATGGAGGTCTTACGGGGCAAAGTCAAGTATCCGGGAAGGAACTCGTAACAAGATATTTAGCTCACCGCGGTCACGATTGTTTTATTCACGCTCTATATACCTGTATATAATGTGTAGTATCATATGTAGTGCATAAAGGCATGTCAGGAACCTCGTCAAGTTAAAATATCTCCCAAGAATGTAAATCCTGCTCCATACGCAATATCATAGTGCATACAGGCGAAGTCAGATCGGCTACCCAAGAAATGATCCGCAGCCACTCAGATCACTCAGTCACAAAGTATGAAGGCCGGTACACTCCAAACCTACTGAAATAGACCGCTACGGAACGTGGTGCTCATACTCTTACCTTGTGAGCGTCGGATACGCTTTCTCCCCCTTGACCAGGCAACACGTCCTCTGGTGCCTCTGCAACGAGTCCGTGCGTGCAAAACGTGAATCACAGTCCGTGCACAACACCTTCTCCCGCATATGAACGGCAAGAATATGTCGCGGAAGGCTCTCCCTACGCATCGACTTGCGGCATCTCCCCCAATGACAATCCTGGCTCGTCTTATCTGCCTTGACTCGGATGGCGTGCGCCGTTTGCAAATGGTGACTGATCGCGTTTCTGTCATGTGCCACGACCGCGCCGCAGAAGTGGGCGCCGTCCGACCACTGGCATTGATAGGGAGACGCGCGTGAATCGCCATTTCGTGGGCGTTCAGCGACGAGGGAATAGGGTGTGTAACGCAAGGGGGGAGCCTCCTGTCGAGGTCCGTTGACCCTGCTCTGTGGCATTGTGATGGGGTGGTTTTCTGCGACAGCAGAGGTCAAGTAGGACGCATTTGTCTCTCCCACACCCGTATGCGCTACTTCAGGGTGGACTGCCGGGTCGTGTGGTTGGGAAATTGGCGAAGAGAGTGGGAAGTGAGGCAATGGGAAAGAATTGAGAAACTGACCGCCTGCGAGGCTCGGTGTGGGCCATGCAGACGAGCGATCAAGGTGCCCTGCAGACCAGAGAGGCTCAAGCTCGTGCATCCCGGACAAGCCCAGGGAATTGTCACAAGCGATTCCTGCGTCATAACTGACATCTGACATTGGAACATGTCAGTATGCGAAGAATAGAGAGAGAAGACGACGCATGTTACCGGGACTGGGTTGTGAAATGCATGTAGCCCAGTAGATAGGCCAATCCCTGTGAAAATGACGGTCGTTCTGGTAAAAAATCACGATTCTGGTAATATACACGTCCGGAACGAACCTTGGAGAAACCTCTCCAGCGCAATGTTGACCGTTGAGGTAACCTGAATCGTTGAAGACGTCGAACATGGTTGTAAGTGAATGCGTGCAGGACATTGTATTGTATTTATCTGCGAGGGGTCTGTGGTTCTCCGCGGAATATGATCATGGTAAGGCCGATCACCGTTATACCAAGCTGCCCTGGCTGTATCATCAAGCCAACACACCTCGATGTCACTCTCGTCAGTTCAATAAGTCCTTGTTTGTCCCACCGGTGCTTGGAGCGTTGGCAAAGAATCACTTCTAAGCCGCCACTCCTCAAATCGATGGAACGACCTAGTGTAGATAGAACGATCTCGGATCAATCCGACGCCAAACCAACCGCAACGAGCACCGTTAACTCAGAGTTCCACCTACCTTGCCAACCTCTGCTAAAGCACTTCAGGTGCGAGGTCGAACGTTGTGATATCCGAATTCCATATATGCTGTGGTAAGCACATTAGCGAAGATCAGTCAATCGAAGGCACGTGGATTGGCAAGCGACCGAAAAACGCACATAGGGAAACGGAGTGGACATTGGCTGGAATGAAGAACGATTGCAACGTGGCCTGGCCAAGTAGCTGCGGTTTGCCAACGACCCTGCCGAAACCACGAGGCATCAAGAAGCGCCGCTCAATTCGGAGAAAACGGCTTACTAATTACGTATGGCATAATATCCGCTTTGGAGGGCTGATAGTTGGCTGATAGGAACCCGACTTACATGTGATGTTGGCATGATCGCCCTCCAACGATGTTGGCGTCGGCTTGCTAGTGGATGGTAGGCTGCCAATGTCCAGCAGGGTAAAACATGCGGTGTAATGTCGTGAGAATATCGGTTTTAGAGGACTCCAATCGATTATCCTTGATAGAGACTGGGCTCCGAGGGTCGGACAGTGCCCACCGGGCGTTTCGCCACCACAAGCCAAGTGCACCTGTTGACGGACCACCCAAGTAGTAGACTTCCAATTACTGTATCCAACGTACCCTTGAACCAGAACGAACTGAGCTGACGACTGCCAATGCAAGTTTCACGGTGAGTCATATTGGACATGATTCATACCTCGACAACAGCGGGACAAATCTTGTATCATGCTGAACATAAACGAATCGACATGCATAAGTGGCGGTGTGTCCGAGGCTAGTATGGCGATGGGAGTACGCTAAAGAGAAGCATGGATAACCAGATAAATATAAGGAATGAGAATTGTGGACAAGGTACATCAAACCAGGAAGGGGAGTGCTTATTCGAAATCCTAGAAAGACGTTATTAGTAAATTACCGAAATGAGTAGTCATACTCACGGGAAACGGGTGGTCAGAGGATCGAAGAATATGCTTCATCATGGTATCCTCCCTTGTGAAGGTTTGAGGGCAATGCATACAAGCCCATCTGACCGGTAAATGTTGTTCTCGTACATGACGTATGAGGCTCGCCTTCGTCATCGTGTCGGGAGAACAATTTGAGTCAAGCCAAAGGCACCGATATAATTCCAAGTCTGACGAGACTGCGTGCCAAAGGTTTAAATGGGATTTTAAATCCTTTCCTTTGACGAGCTCGTTGCAGACCCCCCGCTGGTCTACCCACTTGCAAGTAATCTGGTATTCATCAATAATATTTCTGTTGAGTTCAATCTGGTCCTTGGGGACCGTGTTGAGCGTTAAGCATAGTAAGAAAACGAAAAGAGAAAACATACCCTCAACGTAAAATGTTGGTACTGGTTCATCCAGCTGTCCATTTCTAGTGTTCGAATATGCTTAGCTCGGAAGAAGGGACGACGTGTTCTGGCGGTATCTTGTACTCGGCCTCGACCATGTTATATACAAGGTCTAGGACAAGAGCGGGCCAGTATGACAGCGGCTGCGAGCGGCCGCATCGGAAAGTGAAGGCGAGACGATGGAGACGCTAATTAATTCCGTGGAGACGTAGCGCCAAATCTTGGTGTCTTTGGTTGGTAGAGGTAGTTGGCAAAGGCACGTTGGCGGTGAGATCGTTGACCTGAGTATTGTGTTGGTAGCATGATGCCTTGTCTTCTTGAAAGAGGAGACGAAGAATTAACGATCAAGTTGGAAGTGAAATGGGACCGGAAAGCTCGCAGCTGGGAACAGCCCTTGTTTGGCGCTGGGTAGGTGGAATTTTTTCCGTACATGGACGGTCAACAATCAACTACCTTGTTCCGACTTGCTGCGACAACGAATACTCTCAAGTATCCTGCGCACGCAGTGGACTCTTATCGAGCCGGTTCGGTCCCTGGCGCCTGGGGCGACGCCACGAGACTAAACCTAACCTAAAAATCGCAGATAATGGAATCTTAACGTTGAATCGCATGCTTATCGATCGATGGTGGTCAAGGACAATTGAGATATCGTGAGCTCTACCTGTTTGTTTTACTCCGTTTCCTCAGGTCTAGACCAGTATAGCATCCTGGGTCGGGCAGCAACCTGAAGCCCAGATGAACTGCAGCCGGAGAACGTCGTTCGGGCGACATCTTTGGATTGGAAACGTGATTATAAACAGGTTTGTCACAGGAAGATGCACTTGGTTCGTTTCATCGACGTTTGTTTTATAGATGTTCCCTCGTCCGGTCACCGTACCACGATGTAGACACCACATTGCGACTTGATACGCATATCTACATTGGAATTAGACCCGCTCGTCAGTTCAAAACTCTTCTCGAAAAAATGATGGACAGGTCTCGGTCAGTATCAATCCCTGGAAGTGACTGGGCTTTTAACCACTCATCTTAAACGGGTAAAGAGGCCCCCACGTATGGGCTACCATCAGATCATCCGAACTCGATCTGATCGATGATTCACTATACTGAACATATTTCTGAATAGAGTAATCGGTGATGTATCGCGTTTCGACTGCAACAGGTGGTTACGCCAACGGCCGTCTCACCGTACTGGCAGAAGGCTTCGTCAAACACAGCCGTTGAAGTTCGTCGAGATACGGGACATCGATGCCTGTCGTGGCTCTGGGTCCTTAATCCCGCACATGATATGCTTCGACATCGTCTCGAAGCAGTGGCGGCGGTCGATTCTAGTTTGGTCTGATGTATGAAAATTTAAGAGGTTCTCGAGCAGCTATGACAATCACCGGCGCAAAATCAGTTGGGTTTATGGGTTGAAGTCTTCGATCAAGAACAGGAGATGAATAGCGGTAAAGTCAAGCGCTGTGGCTGTTTGGATGATGCCCGAGGCCTGAAGCGGCAGCGAGCGAACATCCGAAAGCCCTTTCGGAGTCCAAGTCGGAAGTCCAGCTGGAGACTGCAAGACTCTCGACCCTGCCTCGGCACCATTCCATTTTACTCTCCATTGGGTCTGCGTGGCGCCTTTTTTTTTTTCATCCCTTCGGGTTGTGTCTCCAAGCTTTGTGGTCGTGTCGGGGTTTGCACCGAGCCATCGCTCACTTCAGGCCCACACTTCTTCTAATCCCTACATAAATTGGGGGCACCGGTGTCTTCAGATTAGGCAGCGCCGGCTCAGCTACTACAAGCGCGCTTTGGCAATCCTCATGGTCAGACCTGAAGCGGCGTATTACCCCGTCTAGGCTTTTGTAGTCAGGTGGGACAGGACGATTGGTCAATCGGTCAAGGCTGCTTTGCACACGGTGCACTGGCGAGTTGGGAGTCACAGTAGTAAGAGCGCCAAAGTATCTAGCTTTGGTCGCACTTCCCCCGCTTACACTGCTTTCTAGGCCAGGTGAGCTTCATGAACTCGTCGATAAGAGCGAAGCAATTGAGATGGTCCACACGTGGTGCACCACGAGACTTCTAAGCCGCATAGTCCTCTGAGCAGGGACGTTCCTGCTGTAGTCTTTCGACAAAGGGTACAATTCTCAGTGGACGGTCTTGAATACATGGACGTCCGTTGGTCATGTGTACATCCTTCTCATTCTCTCGAAAGCATGGCAATTGACACTCTAATAGGTATCGAGATCCTGACGTGAGGGATCCGACTGCAATCGAAGCACCCTGCCTGTAAATCACTGAGTGATCTCGTTCATTATGTCCCTGTCAACACTTTCCTGTACTCTAGGTTACTGCCGAATGCTGTCACTAGCTCAGCGAATCCATCGAGAGCGCTGCGATATTCGCCATCCGTTAACCTTTGGGAATTGCTCTAGCAATCTACGCGTAACGGATTTCCGTATCATGCAAATCATTTGGTTCATTTGCACGACGCGTCCACGTTGACAGTTCGAATCGGTTCTCAACGCAGCCAGAATGGTTCGTCTCTACGTATTATGGTAAGGACAGGGACCCTTACAGCATGGTATTGGGCAAGCTGTGGTGAGTGCTCCATGCCAATGTCCCTGGTTTACTCCTATCCATTTATGTATTGGCACACTATTCAATGAATTTTGCTTGACCAATTTGCCTGCTGATCAAGATCCCAAGGCCCAGCATGGCGCAAGCGAGGCAGTTACAACAAGTATGTGGTCACCAATTAATAGGTTGATAAGCGTTTAAGTATCGACAGAAACGGCAGGTTGATAGATCCGCCGGTTCTCAGCGCCACCAGCGAAAGTCGCCATTGTCCAGAAACGGTAACATGGCTTTGGTGGCATCCTTCAACAAGTACTACCTCCGCGGGTCGCCTTTCCATCGCCTGGTAGACACGTTCATAGCGGAGTGGGCTACATGAGAGTACCGCCTCCCTATTGGCATTCCCGTTACAAGCCCTACCGTGTACAGCATTTGTTCCTGGCTTCGTGATCAATTGATATGGATATACCACGCAATACAGGTTGGATTCATCAGGGCTACTACCGCCTTGAGCGACCAAGTCCACCTCTTCCCCTGCTTGCACGCTTTCTCTCCCTCTCTTCTTCTCTTGCCCGTGCACCACGTTGTCTCGGATCAATGACCTCATAATCGCGCTCAGCCTTTCGGGTCTCTTCTCCATCGTCTTTGGGGAAGTGGAGAGCATGGTTCATGAAGCCTCTATCATCATCCACTTCCATACCTTCGTCTTCTTGAGGCTGTGTTCCTCCCTCATCTCCCACCTCTCCATTGGAGTCGTCTTTGGCATCCTCTGCGCCCCAGGTTGACGTCGATGACGCCTGCAGCATTCCCCTGAAACTGTTTAACGCTGCCAACACGTCCCCTTCGTCTTTTCGTCCCTTCCCCTTCCTGTGTAACCCGCGACCCTTGGCGTACTTGGCAAGCTCTTCCGCCAAATAGGACTTTTGCGCCTTCGCCTTCTTTCTCTCTGCCTCTTCGTCGCTGTCATCGCCACCCTCGCGTCGCCGTGTCAGCTTTCGTATCTCAGCTTCCATCTTCTCGATTTCAGACCGGCGGGTATCGCTGCGCACGGCGGCAAGTGGGTTAATGATGTCTAATAATCAAGTGTGGAATGCTGTGTACCTGGTCGATGCCTTGTCGTGTGCATGTTTTTCCCTGATTTTGGATATATCCGCGTCTTTTCCTTTGTCCTTTTCGAGCATTATCAGCAACATGTCACTGTTTTACACAAGCAAAAGCTGCACACTTTCGACGACGGTGCTGGGGTGCTTCCCGTGTCATCCAACCCCTTGTCGATTTTTTCGGGTGGCGAGGGTCTCAATATGTCTGGTATCGGTGTTGGCAACGCTCGCGCGTCGTCGATCACTGTAAATCCAAACCTTCCTGTTAGCGCATGTCGTGTTTTCCTGCGCAAGCCACTCACAATCGGGTCGCGCCATGTCCTTTTTCCTCCAGACGATGGGTTCCGCATCTTCGGCCACGGCGCCTTCATCATCTCCAAAACTCAACAAATTCACGTTCCTGAAAGCGGGTCGGAAATGACGAACGTGGCCGTAAAAGAAGGGCGCAACACTGACTTTTTGGCAGCCTTGCGTCGTTCTGTTTCTTCCCGGCCACGCTGCGCAGCTTCACGAGCACGTTGCTGTGCACGTTTCTCGGCGGCTGTGATGCGCGGCACGATATCGGGAAAGGGGTTATCGACGATGGAAACAGATTTGATCTTCGGTGGACTAGGGATAACGTCCGCTTCAGTCGGAATTGGACCGGGTATCCGCGGGGGGCGGACAAAAAAAGAAAAACACATACTAGACTGGCCTTTCATTATCGTCGAGCTCTATTAATGAACTGTCTTTTTGGGATTCTTACGACAAATGGACCACGAGTACTTACCCGTCTCTCCGATCTTCAAGACATCTGATAAGGGACCGCATTGGTTACCGAGGGGAACAGCCAGGGTGACTGAAAACGTACTATACAGCGTATCACCGACGACCCTCCCAAACAACGTATGCTTGCCCTGTAGTTCATCCGCTCGGTCTAGTATTCAGCCAGCTTCGTCAGTCTCCAACAAGCAGAAATACTCATGCAGACGGATTCCATACCAAGCGTGATAAAGAACTGTGAATCGTTCGAGTTCTTGGCTCCATTATTCGCCATGGCCACCAATCCACGATGCGCAAACCGTAACCGCGGGTGGATTTCATCTTCAAACGGTTCTGGAAACGCGCACGTATCAAGCGTGTCTCGGACGGAATGGAAAGATAGGCGACGTACCGCCATAGACAGACTCTCCACCAGCACCACTACCAGTTCTGTCGCCAGTCTGCACGAGGAAACCTGGGATGACTCTGCGGAGATGTGAACCACTGGGCATGGCCGTGCTCCATAATGCCAGGGTTCGTACCTGTGGAAAATGACACCATCATAGTATCCTGTCAGATAGCGCGAGGTCAGCTCCCACGTCTAGACTTGTGGAGAGCGCGGTTGTAGTACACACCCTCAAGTGCAAGTGCGATGAAGTTCCGGCATGCTTTCGGTGTTTCCTGGAAGTATTAATCGTTCAAAATCGTGAGAAATGCCGTATAGGCCCTCATGCATACCTTTGACCACAATTCGATGTCAATCTCGCCAACGGTGGTGTTGAGAATGACGCGCCCGTGAGTTGGTAGTGCCATCAAGGTAAGGTACTAATAATTACGCTTGCCGATAGAAGACAAAAAAACAAATCGTAATAGGGTTAGGGTTTGTCCGGCGTTCCGAGAATACACTCACGAGAGACCTCTAAGTACATGGTACATACTGTTTTCACCTCGGTTGCAATGGAGAACACACCCTTCATCTACGTTGGAGCACCCCCAGTCACTGCGTATGTGTGCTGCTGTACCCCTGCCCCAGACCCAACTCCCATCTCCGAGAACTGATGCTGTAGCGCTCCAACGCCGTAGTCATACCCTGGCCCTTGCCCATATACTGGGGACGGGCCATGGTCGTGTCCACTTCCGCTTCCCGGGCCTCCCCCGTACGTGGGCCCGGGACCCGGTGGAGAGTGAGAAGCGGTTTGGGCAGATGGATAACCGTAGGGTGCTCCCGCCCCCGCCGGCAATGGCACAGCACCGGAAGAATCAACCTGGAACCCATATGACCCTTGAGGTTGTGGTGCGGAAGGAGCGAGAGAGAAATAAGAGGTTTGGCCGGCAGCAGTTGGCTGAGACGCCACTTGAGGTTGAGATGAAGTTTGGTTTGGCGAGCCCGAGATTGACTGCCCTTGGGGTTGAACGCCTTGTTCCGTCTGAACTTGCGGGGCTGCATCTGGCGGGGAATCAGTCACCCCGGGCACCGAGAAGAAATAGACAGCCCCAGCGGGATCTTTGCCTCCCTGGGCGTAGTATTGCGCCCACGCTTGAACGTTTGGATCAGTGTATGAGGCGCGTGGATCATACACGTATGGTGGACCAGACTGTTCAGGACCAGGGTGACTCTGACCCTGGGGCTGGGACGCCTGAGCAACTTCAGCCGCCGGGGTATGATACTGTTGCTGCTGTTGAGGTTGAGGTTGCGAGTGAGGTTGGAGCTGGGGCTGGGATTGTGGCTGAGGTTGAGGCTGTGATTGCTGCTGGGAATAAGGGGACCGTACAGGCTGCGGAACGGGTCCACCGTATGGTTGAGCAGTTCCGGGAGTGTATCCCTGTCCAGCGCCATACCCGGGGTCTCCATGGGCCTGTGGGAATGAGCCCTCTGGATAGCCTGTGGTGGCGTAACCGTACGGAGGCTGATGTTGGGAGGGTTGGTGGTCAAAGCCTGGCGTATGAGCGGGGAAGCCATACGGCGGCTGGGCATACTCATGGGGCGCGTAAGGCGCATGTCCGTGATTATAGTCCGGACGAGGGGCAACCTCATACACTGTCTGGATGTAAGTCGCGCGTCGACGAATGGGGTAAGATACGTACTTCCAGCATGCCTCGCAAGACTGTCTTCCATCATCTGGTCGAAGATGACCCGCGCTTTGACAAAGCTTTCATTCATTGACACGAGATCGGCTGAGGGAGATTATCAACATATCTTCCCAGTGAAGATCAAAAGCTCGCACCTCTTTTCTGACTGTATTTGTCGATAAGCTTGACGATCTTCGGCCTAAGCGCCATGCAAGAACGATATAATTCCTACAAAAACAACAACTTATAACCATTGACATTATGAGGAGTGACGCGGCTCTCAAACCTGTATCTCTTCATTATCTGCAAGGTTTTCCCCAGATGAGTCTACGGCACGAAGCATTGTCAACAACCTGTCGACACTAGCGGCCTGAGTAAAGACAGATGCTTCTTGCTCTGCTTCTTTTGCAAGTTCGACCGCACTTGGCTCCGGCAAAGGCTCCTGTAGGGTGATAGGATAAAAAGTACCAATTACACAAGAAAAACACGAACCACATAGTTGACAGGGAATATCCCAGTCCTCCCCTTCAACTGCCCACGCCACCAGTCCTTGTAGCCACGATCTACAACTTTTATGATATCGCCCTTTTCAAAGGCGAGTTCCCCCGGTTCAGTAGGTTCAAACGTATGCAAGGCTTTGACACGAGTGACCATGGGAGTGGATGCCGGCGCTGGCGCGGCGACTGATTGTGACGGTAGAGATAAAGTGGATGAAGCTGCGGGTCTCTGCATATTCTGCGAAGGCACATATCCTGAGGGATGCGCAGTTCCTGTGGCATGGCTAGGACTGGGATCAGCTCTCGAGCCCGAGCCCGAGCCACTGGCGCCGCTCGAGTGCGCCGAGTGCTCGGCGTACCCAATTCTACCACCCTTGTCATGCATGGACATCTCCAGCACGCGTTGAAGTTCCTCTTCCTCCCTCCGCCGCACTTCATCGTCGACTGCGGGCGGAGCAGGTTCATCCGGCGGTTGAAATTTATAATCTATGGATGCACGTCAGCGACCAACGAAACGTACAGCAAAGAAATCCCACTCTTTGACTTTAGGTTGTTGTAAGACTCTTCCATAACACCAAGCGAAGGGTCCCTTTCGAACTCGGCTGTCCACACGGCGACGAGATTCAAAGCTCTCTTGCGAACCTTGTCGTGCGTAGTCTTGAATAAAAATATCGTAAGTGGATATACCCTAGGATCTAGATCCGAGAATGCGCACCCGATCAGTGATAAGCTTCTCGAGGGCTTGCGTGAACGCGCGTGACGCAAGTTCGCGGTGGAGATCGATCCCACAGTTCTTGGAAAGAGATTCTGCAAGAGAAAGTGCATAGAGTTGGACATTCGGACTGCGGTGTGCGAGTCGTTTAATGACGGAAGCGATAATATTGCGAGCACTGCGGGACTGGAATGTCAGGGTGGGGTCGAACTACGATGGAGACAAGTACCCTTGTTCACCCTCATCTTGTACTTTGTCACAGACGTTAAGAACAACCTCCCAGTTCTCGCTTGTCAGGTTCTCGTCCGTGGCTTTGGCTATACGTGTCAGGGTATGGGGGGTTCCATGTCGGTTGAGAGGTCATCGCGAGAATGATGATAACGCACCGACAATCTCATCGTACGGGTTCGTCTGGCCGGTTTTGAACATTGCGGACGTTGTTCAGCGCAGTGTCGAGCTCGCTGTGGTTGTTGTTGGTAGCAATGAAGATCTTGAAGATGTGGTCACTGCGTGAGGCGGTGTTGATACTTATGGTAATGCCACGGCTCCCCCTTCGAGCTCTTTCTACATCTTGTCACTTTGTTTCCCTCTGCACGCCATGGCCAAGGGTACATCTAAACTGAAAAACTACCTACACTACACTAACTAAAGCTCATCCAGTTCCACGGAACTTCCGCCTCCTTGAAGAGCTAGAAAAAGGCGAGAAAGGTATCGGCGACGGCTCTTGCTCATACGGCTTGGAGGACGGCGATGATATTCTGATGAGCAATTGGAACGGCACCATCATTGGCCCTGGACATGTGAGTCGTAGTGCAGGGAGATCCCGATTCGCGATATCGCAGGCTGATCGCCCGCTGTAGACTGTGCACGAGAACCGCATCTACAGTCTCAAGATCCACTGTGGCGACTCCTACCCAGAGAAACCACCCACCGTGCAGTTTTTGTCTCGTGTTAATCTGCCTTTTGTCAATCAGACGGACGGCAAGGTTGATCCCACCAAACTCGGCGTCCTCGCCCAGTGGGGGAGGGACAGCAGCATAGAGACCGTCTTGGTTGGTATAAGGAGGTAGGTTAGCTTTTCGTCTTTCATTCCGGATGTCTGATTCTTGTCATTCCAGGGAGATGGGGTCTTTCAATAACAGAAAGTTACCCCAACCGCCGGAAGGCAGCACCTTTTAAAGTACTTCACTGTGATCGTCGGGCGTTGGTACATCAGAAGAGGAAAGCTACATCGGGAGAAGATATCGCAAGTCATGAACAGCACAACCGTTGTCACAAGATGGGCCATAGCATTAATTCTGTATCCTGTTTTTCCGAGTGAATTGTCATTCATTTCGCACAGCACTTCATGCAGCCTGGCCTCTAAGTCAATAATCGTCGATATGGTCGAATTGACAACGTCATCATAGATGTTGTACCCCGATCGGGTTCCTATTTGACTCTGCTATCCCTGAGGCCTGAGGGTTGGGGTTGACCACACGGTTTTACGCCAGTTCAATGCGATGCTGATTCGTACTAGGACACTCGGGACAAAAACGTTGAAGTCAGATATAATCCAGACATAAGTATTTATCTCTGGACTATTTCCGTGCACGCTGAGCTCACTGGTTATCATTCTCTGCAGAGACTCCACTAATACGCATGCTCGGTAATTGGGGCAACATTCAGCCTCTCCTTTATTTACCGGAGAGCGTTAGTCCCATCCTCGGTTCGTGTTTAGCGTAGGTGGCGTCGCCGTGACTGCGCCGCGGTAAGCATACAGTTCACTATGTAACATAAGATGCTCATGACCAAATGACTCGACCAGTGGATATCTTGCACGCTAGAGGAGAGACCTGGCATGGGTTAGCTGTGAGACTCTATGGCTCACAAAGTACAAACCACCTTCGCACCTACGCCATAAAGGTCCGTCGAGTCTTCGAAGTGGTATCAAAAAGGCACCAGTTTGGAGAAGGCCGCCGATAGCAATGGCCCGAGCGCCATGGTGGCATCGTTTCAACACGAAATTTCGAATCAGAATACCACCACCTTCCATGATCGTGAACATGAATCACCACTAGGGAAACAGAACCTTGTGAGCCGGCTGATCGTTATGTCCGATTGCGCATCCTAATTACCATCCGCCAAGCTGTGTTCCATTCCGAAGCATACTTCACCTCATGGTTGTTTCGGATTGAAATCAGCCCGACTGGTATTACCAGTGTATTATCAAAACCCCGTGGGCTACGTGGAGTCAGTGCTGCTAGAGTGCATTCAGACTCCGAAGCACTGGCACGAGCCCTCGATAGACCATATCTGTGAACAACGTGGCCCGGAGGAGAGTTTCGATCGTAATCTATGCTTACTCTCCGGCTGCAGTTTGCGGTATTAATAAAGAAAACCAAGGTACACCGATAAGCTCGACCTGGACCCACATCCGAGAGATGTACTTCTACGGGATACGTTTATATAACAATATAAATGTACATATCATGTTCGTATGTTGGCGGCTCGGGGGCCGAGCAGAAGCCTGCATGGTGCTAGCAAAGATCAACCGCATAATGGCTCCGAGTCGTAAACGCTAAGGTGAGCCGTCCGCTACTTTCCGTGTACATAGCCGCTCCGACCTCTCTCTTGTCAAGGACTTTGTAAAAGAATTGGTATGGGAAAACATGGAAGGGCTACACCTGTCACAAACACTGCTCGTAGTGGCCCATCATGGTATCCTTTCTTGTGAATGTCAATTCACAGTTAGGGCATGGCCACTTCAGGGAAATGTGTCCTTCCCTCACGTGCCTTTCAAGGCTCGACCCTAACATCGTGATCCCGCACTCCCGCCAAAGGCATGGATGCCTTTGTGAACCGATAGTGATGCCATGTTTATTTTGCAGGTGAATCTTCATGCCCCTGACCATCACATCGTCATTGCAGGTGTTCCCGTGTTCGACCCACTCGCAAATGACCACCTTGTCCTCGATGCCATGGTCAATCAATTCGAACGTATCCTTTGGGGGAACTGTGAGTGCGATCTGAGGTCTTGCACAGGAAACGAGGCACCTCCTGTGTCCAGGTTTGATTGAATTCATATGGACCACCGACGGCCAAGTGATTCCATCCACCAATGGGAACCTATTGAAGTTAATATGGCCCGTGAAGCGCGCTTGGCAGAGACGGTGGTAAACTCACCTCATGAGCAACGTCTGCCTCCTCTAGCGTTACTTGCGGTTGGCCTGCAAATCCCAGACAACCGAGTGCAGGGTCACTTGACAACAATGAGCATCAAACTTAGCAACAGATACATGGCCAGACTGACGGAAGATGCTCTGTAATAACCAACTCGATGGATTGGCTTGAATACGTGTCATAGAAATCTGGTGCATCGGAGAGGACGTTCGGCATGGATCCCGCCGCAAGAGATTCACCAAAGTGCAGGCATCCCGGACCTGCCTTTTATCTAAAGAAATTCTTAGAAAATAACTATAAGCACCGTAGGGCTTTCCATATTTTCGGGTCCATTGGGATTCAATCTCACCTAGAACTCTTGCTGCACAGGGTCATATTGCGAACGACACAGCGGGTGACATGCCAATCCGCAAAAGCCTCTCGAACTTCAGCGCTTCAGCTCCACCTGGCGCAATTTCACCTTCTGCGGCCTCCTTGTAGAATAAAAACCTGCCAGAAACCATATGGAGGTACCAGCGTCTCGCATTCGATTTAGACCGGACTCCCTTTGATCTTGCTTATTTCAGAATAGAATGGACGATGGCCCGACCCGGCCCAGCCACCTTTTAGTTATCCAGCTAGTCCAACAGTTCCAAAGAAAAACAGAAAATGCACCAGCTGCGGCCTGGCGTCTACTCGTCGTATATCATATTCTCCTATCCCGCGGATCTTCCTACTAGTCCAATTCCATCATTCTGTGTATTTATGAGATTAGTCCTAATACTGCGTGAGGCCTATCATGTCAAAATGCGAAGCCACTGTAATAATATATCTTTATTACTTGCGAAGGAAATCCATTCCGCCCAACTTCAATGCCGCATTTCCGCCCAGGATGTTTGCAGTCCATTCCGCATGACCAACTAGCCCCCACAATGCATTGTCCTTGAATGTTTCCGCAGGTGTGCATGCTAGTAGCAGTGGACAATGATAAGGCGAGGGTGTGGCACAGGCGAAAATTCATGGCACTTTCCTGCTCTGGGTCAACTGTGGCGGCTCACAAGGAGGTCCAGTATATTGTCGCAACCAAAATCCCTCCACATGACGATTTTGAGGCACAGAAACGTAGTGTGCAAATGAAGCATGGGTAGAGTGTTTTGGAATTTCCAATAAGAGTGGCGCAAACTGAGCAAGATGAGTTCTAGCGATGTGCGGCACAAGGTGACAAGGTTAGGACCTAGTGGCGCGTGGCTGTACATTGACACGTTCAGTTAGACCTCAGAGGTCCTACAGGCCACGATAAGACCCTTCATTGCGAAACGCACCGATGTGAGGGCCAGTGGTCTGCCAGTACTAGTGTTGATTTCTGGCGCATTCATTTTTGTCACTCCGCTGCAGTGCATCTCACAGATGTGATTCGAGAAGCCAAAGTGGCCTCAAGGTATGGCCAAATTTCATCACCGATGATCGCCGCGTCGACATATATGTAGCAAGTACTTTGGGTTGGGCCGAATCAAATCCATAACCCAAATCAACCGGAGATCATTATGTAATTATTCCCGTAGGATCATAACAGTTGGTCATCCTATCTCCGGCCTGGATCCTGCAATCTCGTGGAATGGGTTTCAAAGATGAGTAAAAAAGTGTCCTCGACGGAAACGGAAATAGGGGGAGTAGAAAAAACGAGATGAATCGCCAGAACAGGATCAATGGAATATAGTACCCCAAACCCAGGGATCTCCAGGCCAGAGAACTCGCTAGCAAATACCCACCAGAGGAGAGTCCATATGAGGCAGTCTTTCAGATCATGCTCGTCCACCAGGGCGTGCCCGCTCAGAGAAAAGTCTTTGCATAGCAACCCGTTACAAGCACATCGGCCTGAGGCATGCATTCATCTCCACGTCGCCATCACTCTGATACACAGGACCGGGAACCGGGACGGTCTGACAGGAGAATGATTTGATAATTGGCAAGTGATCTGGTGGGGGACCCTGTTGGGAATTCCAGAATGCGGATGCTTTCACAACGTCTGACCGCATTATCAACTGCAACAAATCATTTTAGAGGAGCGCGCCCATTCCAAACGGGTCAACACTGACCCAAGATGTGGTATCGAAATGGAAATGGATCATTATCATCCTTGCATCCATCCCCAGATTTCTTTAGCAAGATGCATCACTGAACCAAGACGCAGCAAAAAGAACAACAGCAACAAAGAGCGAGAGCGACCTTGGAACTTGAAGCGAGCCCAAGAGATTAGAGGATTACACATGGTGTAAGCAATTCATGGCATTCGTGTCTAATCATGTCTGTGGAATGTGAGAAAGCACGAGAGGCAGTGTCTTTGCGAGCATCTTGCACAGGCACGCTCCATTGATTCGCGAAGCCCGGGCTTTGCCATGCGCTCTCGTCTTCCCTGAAACTTGATGTGATTAGTATAGGCTTGTCCGAATCAACAGATACTTCGTGTGCATGGCGATACATTGAACTCGACACTATGTGACCACCCTGCTGTAGGTTGCCCAGGCACAGACGGACCAAGTTGGTCTCAAAGTGGCGCTTTCGTGGGGACGTCAGAGATGACATTAGACAAGGAAAAGAAGATTGATGGAAGAGGAATGCCGTGTGGTCTGCGTGGCCATTGGAGTGACCGAATGGACTCATACCGAAATAGTGGTGGGCCAGGGCTTCTTGATCAGCATGGTGATGTACAGGCACATAGTCAAGTTTTCATCGAGGATTGTGGTCTGGATGGAGATGGACTCGAACTTGGGTGAAGCAATGTGAGATATGAAAATGATGACACTGAAGAGCTTACCGGTTCTGGAACGCTAGGGACCCAGTCACCGCGTTGAGGTGGTAGTGGGTGACCAGGCTGTTTGCCCTGGTCTCTGAGTCAACAACATTTGCAGAGGAATTGAACAAGACTCCTCACGATGAGCAAAGAACATAAGGCCATTATACAGCTCGGATTCCTCGGAAGCTAATTCGAGACATCGTCAAAGTAAGTAGCATTCGGCGTTATGGATAGCACGATAGAACTGGTGAGGAATAACAATCTTCAGGTGTCGCTGTGGGTGGGAGAAGAGGCGAAGGGGGTGGTGTGGTTGAAAACGCTACATGTTTTCCGATCCTGAACGTTTGAACGTTGAACGTTGAACGGCGGCAGGGCCGAGCATGAGCTGCGAGGGCGGGTGGGAATCCCTCACAGGTAACCCAAGTACAGTCGTGCTCACGACCCCAGGGAGAAGCGACTGCGAGGCATAGAAAACGTGGTATGAGCTCTGGAAATGACGGTGAAGTCTCAATAGTTCGTCAACATCATTATCTGTGATATCGTTGCAGCGCTGAGGGTTAACCGAGACGCGGAATGAGCGCTAGCTCGCTCTTGCAAAGGCATTGCTCTGTGGCTGTGTTCTGTACTCGCGCTTTCTCACGTCCAAATTCAAGGAAAACACTTTTCTTAGATGAATGGCTCAACCTGACATTATATGCTATGTGTGCACCTGAGTCTCTCCCCGGATCCCTGTTACCCCCGTCATACGATATGCAGGACCAGGAAGCTCCACTGCGGGAGGAAGTGCCATCGCCTTCCTAGTGCCATCACATCTCGCTCTCAAGTTTTAGGTTGTGTGCGGTCAGGGCGCATACGTTATGATTGAGTAGGAACCATCTAATTTATCTATCTGCTCGGTGACTTTGCCTTTCAGTTCATGGCCAGTACATCACTGGTATCTAAAATTATTTTTAACTTTCACTGCAGCTGATCCGGAAACGCAAACGGAGAATAATCATTGACCTCGTCAGGCAGTTCCTACAGTCTAAATCGTGAGTATGGAGGCTTTGAGGTTTTTTCCTTCCTGTTATATGGTTTCAGGTGGTCTAAATTATTGCACAGAAATGCTGGTACGTTCATATTCAGCTACCCGGCGCTCAGGAAATCAATAAAATGAAGATCGCAAGATCAGTGACATGAGCCGCACATGGATAGTTGGAATGGAACGATGATGAAAGCATCGCACCAAGTAACGTCAAAGATATGACCAGGATTAACCGAAGGTACTCGAGAGCAGCCAACTCGTTCAGACGGTAGGTATTGGAGAAGACATTCGACATCGGCCACGTTGAGAGTGGATTCTTTACACTGGTACAGTGGTGTATAGACTGTCTGCCTTTTATCAGACGAGATCATGTTCAAAACGCCTTCGTGGCACGACTGGAAACCTCTGGGCGGCCTGACCTGTGGACGAAGTATACTCAAAAGCATTGCTCACGAATACTCGACTGGATGAGTGTATTGCACGGTAAGATCGCGTCAGCAGTTCTCAAGCCGAATTAAGCAACATGTCAAATCACTGATGCTTGAGGTCCTCGGGGTCAGAAAAGAAGTTCTAGTCGGTTTTCCGGTGAGTTCAAGTGTATGTTTCACACCCGTCATTGATTGTAATTGGCTCTACTGGACAGCTCCAAAATTTCATTATCTTGGTGATGTCATGAGCGCAGTCGTGAGTAGACTCTGAGGTTTGTTCGGAATGTCACTCAATTGGGTGGTTCTAATTATTGGAGCCAGTGAAACATTAAATCGCCTTGGTACTCCTTGATGGGTATAAAAAGCTCCCTCCCGCAGCGATCGCATCAACGCTTCCCTATTATAACGTGTGGGCCTTCAGAAGATTCCCAGATCGCAGATTAACCGTTGTCGATGCACAATACTGTATTTTCCTTTTTCGTCAGACCGCCGTCGCACGTCAGATTTTTGGTGCAAATCCCGTGGTTTTGCACACTGCTGTAAGAGACGGTTAATAATAATAATAATACACAATCTAGGGTCGAACTATTCGTCTAGAATGGGCGTCTACCAGTGGCAAAGCATTGTCAAGGAACATGGAGCTGTCAACTGACCACGGTCTTCCCGTTGGACGAACCCGCAAAACTACCTGAGTAATTCTTCAGGATATTGAAAATCTCTGGTCTACACTTGGCTTGTTATCAAACACAGCATCGAAGTCTCGACCTCTACACACTCTCGCACCCTTGAGTAACACAGGTCTCGCCCGAAACTTGCCCCAGAAACTTGCAGCTGAGCGTGATGATGCCCAGTGGAAAGATTTCAAAGAAATGCTACACGTACTTATACATATTACAGTAACTCTCCTCTCTCGTGTGGGTGTACCGGAATGAAAGCGCCACCCAAGGCTACCCAGGTGTAACACGTAACCAACGGCTAAAAGCGACCTTAAGGAATGTACAATCGTCTATGGGGCAAATTCTCTTTCTGAAACAACTAGGGGGGATTAAAAACCTGGGTGCCACGCCTGACCTTGGCATCGCTGCCGATGATCCATCAGGGTAACCTTCCTTGTGAACCTCGCATCGCAAGTAGGGCATATCCACCACAGAAAAATGTGTCTTTCTCTTACGTGCCTCTCAAGGCTATACTTTATCATATCTGGACTGCCCTCGCATCCCAACCAAAGGCATGAATACTTTTGCGAGCCAGAGGTAATGCCGTGTTGATTCTGAATGTGCGCCTTGAGGTCCCTAACCTTCACCCTGTCACCGCAAGTTCCATCCTGAACTACCCACTGACAGACAACCTCCCTTTCGTCGATACCATGCCCGATTAATTCGATCGTATCCTTTGGGAGAACGGTCAGTTAAGTCCAAGGTTTAGCAAATGAAAAGGGACACCTCTGGCGACCAGTCTTGCATGAATGCCTGTGGAATGTCTGTGATCGAGTTGTTCGATCCGCTGGGAACGGCCTGCTGAAATACAGATGGTCTGTGAAGTGGTCATCGTGTAGACGGCGCCAACACTTACTCCGTAAGTCACATTTGACCCTTTGGGCGTTCCTTGTGCAGGGTCACTATGTGGACCACAGTAACAACAATAAGCATCACGTTAAGAAACAACAGAAGGGGGAACCAACTCAATCGACATATCCGGTTGGCTATTATAAACATCGTGCGTCTCGTAGAAGGGATTCGACATGGGTCACGTTTAAGAGAGTGGACCCCTTATGCTGGCCCAGTGAATTAGACTGCCCGCCTTTTATCTGACAAGCCCGTGTCCGAAAACCTTCAACGGAACATAACTGGTAACCTCTCTGAGCGGCACTACCAACGGACGGAATGCGCTTGGCATATGCCCAGATTGGAACATACCTTTCTTGAATGGAGAGCGCCCTTCAAGTTGTAGCAAAAGTGACATCATTTCAGTAAGAGGACACCAAAATCATCGCCACTCACTTATCGCATTGAACATAGACCATTGCATGCAGATGAGATGTTGCTTTTGCCCTATTAAGCACTGTGGCAGGTGGTAGCCTACCAAGCTGTGGTATTGCGAATCGCATAGCCAACACGGTGGTCCCCTTAGTCAGGTTACTCTATGATTGAGTACAAAAAGAGTATTGTCAAGGAGGTCATTACGCGCGAGCACTGACACCAGGATTGGCATCAATCCGCCACCAACGGTTGCAAGGCCGGAACTTGGGACATGGCCGAGCAGGCAGAAGATGCATGCCGATGAGTGTTATTTCTGTTGCAGTGTTACGGTAGTCTGGCTCGCCAGCGACAAATCAATGACAATCATGTGATCACACGTACCTATCAAAAGCGAGCGTAGCGCTAATCAAGTTGGGTTCAAGGAATAAAAATGCTGTGCACCAAAGGGCAATACCGGGTCGGCTTCCGAAAGCATCCCGAACAATCTCAGTCTTTTGGGGTGGCGGCGGACTTGCGCTTGCAGTGGAAAACGGGGTGCCACGGGCTGGAGGAAGGCTGGAAAAATTGTCAACGATATTTTATGTGTCTTGGTTAGGTAAAAGAAGGTAATAACCGTTACTCGATCTGTGAGCTCGCGCCTCTTGCCGGCTCATTGCATTTTTGCTCCTTCTTTATCATACCCAATGTATGTATACCTTTGCTATTCTTTTCATGCATCAATCGTATTCCCCCAATGCCTTCCGATGAAAACTTCAACTGGTCAACCGACGCCAAGTCCCGTTCACTGTCTAAATTTCTATTGGCACCCTGGCCACGAGTCACGACGCCACCTCACTCTTATACTATTCTCAGTCTCTTCGAATCAGATTCACGATCCTGAGATCAGAGGACGGTCATTCTAATCGTTCGAAGAGTAATAAGCACCTGGAATCAAATCATAGTACTTTCTCGCTTCCAATTCCCAAACATGTGCCGCAACTCACCCCCACATTAATCCCTACATCATAGTACGGGATTTCCTCGTCACTTGCTGGGAGTCCAGCCTGTCCTCCGGTCGTCTCGGGCTGACCAGTATAGATCGTCCCGACTCTTCAAGTTCTGGGGAGAAAAAGAGGACAACATCGCATCAACCATGCGTTATCGGTGTGGCGTCAGGAGTACCTCACGTGCCAGGTGACTTAGAAACATACACGAAACCGAAAAGGGCATGGTCCATGGAGAGCTGTGCGTGAACCATCAGCGCTCAGACTCTCCCTCGGAGGTCGTGTGATATGCTCGACATAGCCGTAGCCAACATGTGCCCTGGGGCGATTTCACTGTTTACCGTTACAGAGGGAACCAGACAAGACATATCGCTTCACATGTCCTCCAAGTTTGTCTTATCCTCGTGCACCCCGCACTGAACGGTTGCCAACATCAGATTGCTTACGTCCTTTCTCCCCAAACATTCACTGATACGGTACTACATAAGGTCGTGTGTGCCCGAGAAAATGACCCACCCCAATGCATCATCTTCCTTGCGCCACACCCCAGTGGCTGTCTTGTCTGTTATGTTTTCTGATGCACCTTGCTTCTATCTAACCCCACACACCGCTGGTGATTGCATCAGGAAGAGCACTCGCTAGGTCTCGCTTGGGGACGAGTACGTGGGCCTGTCCTCCGATCAGAACTCCCAAAAGTGGATAAAAAAGGCAATTAAGGGTCCCACAAAAAGCTTTTTTCTTGGTCTCTGACCACTCCAGACCTATCCTCCGGTTTACTGATCGCCGGCACTTTGGGATCGAGATTAATGACATCCTGCAGCTGCTAGCGTGTGGCTTTCACGGTGGATGGATCTTGGAAGAGTGGATCGGGAAGTGTTAGGCACTGAGGCCTTGATGTACTGAGGGTTCGGAAATCCTTGGCGAAGTTCATTCGTGATGATGATTAATTGAGTTCACAGGCACAGCTTGGTAGGATGGCAGGACGAGTTGCCTTACCAACATGGTCGCGAAGGCGAGCCTCGGGCAGCTGATCAGGCACTCTTATCTTGGACCGGATCCTTGCCGATTATATGGTGTGAGTTGCTAGAGAAAAAATCTGGCCAGGGGAAAAAGGGCATCTACGAAAGTGCACGAGGAAACTAGGTATCCAGGCGAAGTCGGAAAACTCGCCAGTCTTACGTATCGAGGAGTCCACACGACCAACATTCGAAAAGCGAACTTGAAGCTTCAAGCCTTGTATATCTACTACGCCATGTATGCCGCAATCACGCAATGGTTCTCACGTTTGCGTAGTAGTCATCACATCACGGAAAAGTTAGGACCATGCCAATGCATTCTATGGTATAAGGGTTTATAGAATTGGTAAAGTGTGAAAAAAAAAAGTATTATAGAGTATTATCATGATTCTGACTTTTCCGTGAAATCCGAGCTACCGTCACCGTGATCGTGAGATACGTGGGACTAGGATCCGAAGGTTATCCAGAAGGATTGCACTCTGACGAATGGTCTTGGCAAGAGCTTCATTCTGGTTCAAATGAATGGACTCGGCCTGAAATCAGTTGTACTTCTATGTTCCACGAAAATTATATGATTCGTGGTCTGAGAAAACTTCTGGACATTCATGTTTCGTGCATTGAATGGTGTTTCCCTTTAGTAGCCAAGTGTTTCACACCCATGATGTGCAATTGACTTTACCGAGCGGTTCTGGTTACTGTATGGAAAAACTGGTATATTGAGATGAGTCCTGTCAGTTGGCGGTCCGCAAAGTCTAACCTACCAGTGCGATAAAGCGAGGTTTGTAGAATCAACAACATACTTTTTGCATCACATCATGTGCTACAAGTAATCTATTAGACGCACAGGAACGACGCCGCTATGCAGGCTATGCTAACAGAGTCTCGTTCACAGCATAGAGTAGCGGAACACTAAAAACCGTCACTTGGACATTCAAGTTACTCAAAAATGTCTCCCAAGGTTCAATCGAAAACCTATCCATTGACATACATTGTGGCACGTGCTGGGGCCGCCATCCACCCGATCAGACAGTGATTGCCGTTTACCAGTGCTGATTTCGGACGTATTCTTTTAATCTTCGTCCAACGGTCGACACTCCGCTGTACGACGCAAGCGCCATAGGTAGTGTAGAGACGGCACCGACTGAAGCCCAGAGGCACGGCACGCAGTGGCCAACCCTCATTGTATCCTAGTGCCCAAAAATGGGACCGGAAACCAATTTTGACACAATTGGCGCGCACATTAGGCCGTATCTATAGGTGTACGAGTGGGCTTGTCTGGTGGAAAGATTACTATGTCGTTGTTTCATTGTACGAGGACCCTGGGATGAAAGGGGGGGTCATGGTGGGCCCGGAAACTCGGAAGGCGGAAGACGACAATGCGACGATGTGGTGTCATCCCATCGTGACGTCGCACTGGGAGGAAGGGAAAAATGTGAGAATTCCATGGTGTCACCGGACAGCAGAGACAGGGTGGGCCATCGTCGTCATCGTGCCGTCATCGTCATCGTCGTGACATGCTGCTGTCACCATTGTAGTCGATATGACGGTGGTGGTGGCCATCGTCGTATGCCGCTGTCGTCATCGTCAACGTGGTGGTGGTGGCGGCACACAGCTATTGCCCTTGTGTTCGTCACCGTCGCCGTCACGAAATTGTGGGCCCCAACATGAAGGGAGGTGTTGAGGTGCAGCCTGAGAGGGTGAGAACGAGATAACTCGCACAGCAAGACTCCCCAATTGAGGACCGTACCGCTAGGTTAGATTTCGAACTCCGAAAGGTCCGAACCGCACGTGCGTGGCGACGGACTCCTCCATTGGTGGTCTGAGCAGTGTTTGAAGCGCAACGAGCTAGTCCGTGGGCCGTCGCAGAACCATGTACGGCGTCGCTAGAGCCATGAAAATGACCCGCAATGACTATATATGCCAGTGATTGGCTAGTTGGGACTTTTTCATTTTACGTGAATAGCGGGATGATCGCCGCAAAGTTGACGGCATCTTCACGAGCTCTCTATATCAAGTGAATTCATCGGTATCCTTATTTTGGCCCTTCATTTACAAGGAGCTGAACAGCTCTTCAAGTGTCTTTTTTCTCCTATGGTGTGGCGAAACATTTCGGCCTTCCTCGTCAAGTAGGCAGTCATCTCGTTATTCATCGTCAGAGTCAAGGTGATGGTTATTTTTAAGATTGGTGACTCAACTTGAAGTACATGACTCGAAGCGGGTGGTAGCAGATGCGGCGAGCGCCGCAAGACACCGTTTTTGGCAAAGTTGTTTATTGCACCTGCTTTCAGCGCATACAGTACTCATCGCGAACATGCATCCGCGGTTCTGTAAGGTTCAGCATATGTTTAGATCAGTGAGGCGCGAACGGAGTTTGATGAGGATCCGTCCACAATTGCTAAAAAGACGACGGGACGTTCACGAGCCCCCAGGCCGCTGATATAATAACGGCTAGATTCGCATCGATAATACTCAAGCGAGGGATCTATGGCAGCGCCCCGTTCGTGGATTGTTGCCTTTGCGTGGGCTAGCTGGATGGCGTGGCACTGCAGTGTGGTCTATCTATATGTTTTATCTCAAGTAAAGCACGGCGTTTGGGCGGCCGGCCGCGGTGCCCGACACTTTCTCACCCTCTCACGTGCTAGTGAGGTTTCGAGTCATCTGCATCAGAACTTATCCACTTTCGAGTTCCTTGCTCGACCAAATTACATATTACGATACATACACATATCTCCTCGGATTCATGTCTCCCTGATCTCATGCGACACACATAGTATAGCAGGACCAGGAACTTGAAGCTCCTCGGTACACACCGCCTTTCACCCAAGCACACCATAATTGACACTATGGTTTGTTTCATGTGTTACTATTAAACAGGCATCCACTCCAGTGACTTTGATGGTCGCCTTCCTATAGATCAAAAAATCACTGACTTCTACTGCGCACTGATCCGGATTAGTGCCAACATGCACGGCTCATCTGGACAGACGTTTGGATGGTTGCAATACTCGCTAACCTTACCGGGCAGATCCTCACTACTAAAATTACATCCCGAGTCGTGACTTTGAGGTTATTCCTTCCCACAAGATAGGTGGTTCTACCGGTTGATGGTCCATCGGGTTCAGATTCAGCGCCCCAGCCGTCGGAAAACTGATAAAACGAAGATCACAAAACGGGATGGGCTTCTTTCATATATGTATGTAACTTTCTTAAATGTATCGGAATAAAAGCACTACAAAGGTTTAGAAAGATTCATAGGCATATGGAACGAAAGACTAAACACGGCCTAAACAATACTCAAAAATGACCATGGAGACTCCTCTTTCCGAGAGGTGTGGTATTAAGAATCGAAACACTACACCTGCCAGCGACCCGAGCACCGCTCGCGATGGTCCATCAGGGTCGTCTTTCTTGTGAATATCGCTTCGCAGGTAGGGCATACCCACCACAGGAAAACGTGTCTCTCCCTCACGTGCCTTTCAAGACTATGCTTCCCCATATTTGGACTGCCATCGCATCCCAACCAAAGGCATGAATACTTTTCCGAGTTTGAGGTGATGCCGTGTTGATTCTGGATGTGAGCCTTGAGGTCCCTAACCTTCACTCTCTCGTCGCAGGTTTTACCATGCACTACCCACTGACAGACAACCCCCCTTTCATCAATACCGTGCCCAATTAATTCGATCGTGTCCTTTGGAAGAACGATTAGCTAGATCCGAGACTCAACAAACGAAAAAGGACACCTCTGGTGACCAGTCTTGCACGAATGCCTGTGGAATCTCCGTGGTCAAGTTGTTTGATCCGCCGACAGCGACCTGTTGAAATAAATATGGTCTGTGAAGTGTACCTCATGTGGACCGTGCTAACACCCACTCCACAGGTCACGTCTATTCCTTCGAGCGTTACTTGTGCAGGGTCACTATGCAGACAACGCAAAGCTAAGCATTATGTTAAGACAAAAGAAATACGGCAAGGACCAACCGAAGATACTCGGGATCAACCAATTCAACATTGTGAAAACCGTGCATATCGAAGAACATGGGCTACGTTGAGACTGGACTTTTTACAGTGACTCAGAGATGTACAGACTGCTCGCCTTTTATTTGACGAGCTTCGAAACCCTTCGCTGGAACATGACTGGAAACCGCTTTGGGCAGCGTTACTCATGGACCCCCGGAATGCATATGCCCAGATCAGAAGATGTCTTTTTCGAATGAGGAAACAAACAGACTCGCTCATCACGAACATGGGCTACTGGTGAGACTGGTGTAAATCAAATATCAATATCACTACTATTTTAATCACTGTGTCCAGGTAGTTGCGGGAATGAGCGCCATGACATGATGCATGATGCATGATATCTGAGCCAGACGGCTTCCCAAGCTATTGCATTGCATCATGTATAGTTGGAATGGCGAAATTCCTAGTCTAGTTATTCTCGGGGCTGGATACAAAAAGGGGATTGCTGGGAAGAGCCATGGTACGCAGTGCCAGTAGCCCGCGCTCAACGGGGGTATTTGCATACCTGAGCTCGGAAAACTGGTGAATGGTGAAGTTGTATGAGAAACGACGCCCAGGTCGGTTCCACACACATACGATGAAAGCGCATAGTACCAACATGACCTAATTGGGAGGGAGGCGCTGGCCGACTCGGGAGCAGGCTGTAACCAATCCTGATCGGGTCCCTTTTACCCTTCCGGTATGACACACCACATCTTCACATTTTCACTTGACCTTGTATCTCTTCTCCCATCCGCTGCAGAGCAGAGCGACCTGCACGAACAACGCAGATATAGCCTTTCGCTATCTTATCTTCGTTCGGCCATGTCTCAGTCGATCGGGTCTATTTTGTCATCAAATTTGATCATCACTGTCCTCCTCAACTCTCATGGACTCTTAAATTAGTTGCACAGGGTGCAAAGCGAGCTCTGTTAGGTTCGACTGCATCCTTTCACCTTCCAATGCCACCCGGCGCCAACATGCCTAGTTTTTCATCGGCCCCCTCCATGGGACGACGCCACAGCACACCTCATGCTTCCCTCTGGAGCCGGGAAGTACTATCGCTTTCCTTCCGGCGGCGGATATCCTTAGTCTCTACGTACCAAACTTGTGCTCGTACTCGGGCTTTAAGATCGGAGTCGTCGTCCTAATCACACAAGGTGGTATTCTACCCAACTCGTTATCTCACCTCTTGAACTTCAGGTCGCGCCTTTCACACTCTGGTTCCTCAACCTTCTCATGCTGAGCCATATTGATCACATCAGGCCCTGTCTGGGGAAGATGATAACATCACGTCAATGCCGATTTGGTGGCATCGACATTACCCCGCATGTCATGTCGAACTTTAGATTTGAACCTTACGGGGGCGAAAACCAGGTTATCAGGACGCCGCGTATGAACCAGCGTTAACTTTAGATATAGAGGATCCGAGACTCCGACGAACAACGGATAACACAGCCTATGTCCAAGTTGGGCCATAGACGATCACCGGCGAATCCGTTTTCGGCGGTCGAAAAAGGGTCGACGAGGACCCGATCTCGGGGATACATTGCTTACTGCCAACCAAGCCCACCTCCCTCCTGCCTGTGCTGAGTACCAAAGGACCGCCAATGTGGAGTCGTTAACGTGCCACATCCCAGTTATCTATTGCTTCCTGTGCTTGCGCCGAGTTTAGGGGACATATGATGTGAGAAGTGGAACTGAAAATATGCTACTCTCATTCGCAGATATTTTTTGGCACTCGATGCGCTTTACCCGCAGGCATCCATCCGCCCGTTGGGTATCTGACCTAGTTGGACATGAGCTACGACTATGCCGCGGACCCGCGTATAGGTGCGTGAACGTATCCCGTTGCACCTTATTCACCAGTGGGTTATTGTCTGCCGGCACTGACTCCCGACCCGTCCTTTTCTATCTAGCCCTGGGCTATCGGAGCTAGAGCCTAGATTGAGGATTTCTTGCACGCGCGCGGCTGGGACAGGATCAAGAGGGCCGGTGTCGTCCCCAGGGGAGCGAATCTCATTTCCGACGATAATCATTGGATGGGCACTGCGGGCACAGCTTGGCAAAAGTGACCGGTGTGACGAGCGCCCTGCCGTAATCTGGATACCGAATCGCTGGGTCCATGTGGGGTGGGCTTCATATGATGCCCCTAGGAAGAAATTTCCAATGGAAACACAAGGGAAAGAAACAGAAAAGAACTTGTCGAATCAATAAATTACGCGAGAGTCCACGAACGCGCCGGACACTTGAGTCGTATTCCCAAGCCGGGGATCTTGCTTGCAACACGCTTGCGTTCTGATTTAGATGGATCTCGGATTCCGTGTCTGCCCGAACTGATCTCCCGTAGGCAGCCCTTTAGAGGCAAGGGGACAGTCGTCCGGGCCCCTATCTCTGGTGATGATACGCGGGACCAGGATGGCCTCCATGAGAATTATCTGACAAACGAATTGATCAGGCACTTCCGGCCAGGAGGACATCACCACACGATGGTCTTCGCCTACGGCCCCAAATACGTCCCGTCTTGCGTGTCCATGTGGCGCATGAGGCATTATCTTACCTTGGTGCTTCCATCAGCGTTTAAGCTTCATGGGACCGACATTCCAAGTCCCACAAGAAGTGGTACAGTAGACTCTGTCATAACCCATACGTGATTTAACCCATACTCTGCGATAACCCATGCCTTTTGGTTATCCCATTTTCAAGTTGTAGGGCATAACACCTCTCTCAGAACCCATACTCTGTTGTAACACATACTTCTATGCGTGTCCATGTGGCGCATGAGGCACTATCTCAGGTTGGTGCTTCCATCAGCGTTTAAGCTTCGTTTCCAAGTCCCACAAGAGGTGGTATCAAAAGATGTATCATTAGCGTCCTACGTCGTACACTCGTCCCTGGACTTCTTTGTAAAAATATAGTTCACGAGATCAAGACGTAAGGGGAGGGTAGAGGAGAGAAGGCGGCGATTGGAGCGTAACGTACGACGTGAGTAATTCATGTCAAATCATGTCTGTCGGCCAGGCATGTAGGCAATTGCAGTGAAAGCGTCAGGAAGAAGGTTTAAAAATTACAGCCATCTGGGAGGCACAAAACACATGTTGGAAAGCGGCTCATTGAACCCGTCTTTGCAGGTACCTTGCGCGAGCGCACTCCATCGATTCGCGGAGCTGTGGACTTTGCCATGCGGTCTCGTCTTCTTTGTAAATCGACGCGGTTGGCGCAAACAAGTCCGAATCGACAGACGCCCCGCGTGTGTGGCGACGCGATGGACTTGACACTATATGACCACCGTGTGTGGATCGTGCAGGGGACAGGTGGACCGAATCCATATCAAAGTGGCGTTTTCGCGGTGATGCGCTGCCGGGAGGTGACATGGGGTAAGGGGAACAGGAGGGTGGGAGGGGGATATCGCGCGGTCTGTGTGGCCGTCGGAGTGACCGAACGGACCCACGTCGAGATACAGACGGGCCGGGTTTATCACCCGCTTCCTCCTCCCAAGCATCAGAGCCGTCGTCAACCTCATCCTCTTTGGCTTCGCTCATGACCACGATCTCACGACCAAGGGCTTTTTGACCTTCTTGGATGAGGCGCGCGAGTTGGTCGCCTATCCAATCCATCTGATCGGATTCGGGTTCGGGTTCGACATCTTGTTCGATATCGTCCGTGTCATGGTGTACGTGGACATAGTCGAGTTCTGAGCGCGGAGAGGTACATGTGGGGGATTCGCTGCGAGGAGGAGTGATGGCCTGTACTTTTGAACGGGACTTGCGGTGATGACGCCCAGCGGAGCGCCGGACGGATGACGCAGCCGGACGGGGTTTGCGCGCCTTGGACGGCAGCGCAGACTCGGTCTGTTTGGGCTATACAAGATGAGATATGGAAACGATGACGCCCAGAAGAACTTACCGGTTCCGGAACGTCGGGAACCCAGTCACCGCGTTGATAAGGTGGGGGTGGAGGGAGTGAATTGGGCTGTCTGCCTCGGTCTCGCCAGCTGAAGCGTTATTGAGAAATCGAACGAGGTTCAGACAACGACGGGAACGCACAGTCGATATACAGTGAGGCCGACGGCGGTGCCGATTAGAGCAGCGCTCAGCGCTGTGGACACGATCGAACCGGCGAGGGTGCGGCGCCGCTTTGCGGGGGGTAATTCTACATTAACAACAATGAACAAGCTGCAGTCGTATAACATGAACAAACGAGATTGGGGTAGAAACAAAGAAAAGGTGGTTCGTTTTGCCGAAAATCGGTTGCCCGGGTAAGGCCCCCGTGTGTGAAATGGGATTACATACATGAAGGGGACAAAGTGTAAGACGAAGAAGACTTACCTGCGATCATTTCCTCGACCTCTTCTTCTGGCTCGCGAAGGGGCATGTCCCTGTATTTTGCAGGGGTATCGAGATAGCCGGCAGTCGACGCTGCAAAGGTGGCGGTCTGACTCGGCTCTGGTTGAATCGGAATCCAGCCTCTCTTGCGAGCTAGGGGTGGTGGAAGGGGGAGGGAATTTGCGGGGGGGAATCTTGGGGATGGCCGGGATGCAGATATAGAAGGGGAATATTGGGCCACCACTGGACCGGGTTTGGCCAAAAATGGGTTGTGCAGACCTGGCACATTGAGCGTGAAAGTAAACGGGAATTGCATAGATTTCGTAGCTGGTTCGTAATTAGAAAAGACAGAAAGAAAGATATCGCGACGGTGTAGATCACTGTTCAACCCGTTGACAATGACAACTCATTTACCCAGTGAGAAGACATTGCCTTTTCAGTAACACACTACTACAACAATCATCGACGAAGGCGCAACCGAAACGCATTCTTGGACGCCCTGGACTGCGTATCTAGGTACGCCTCATAAAATCCCGCAATGAACTCCTCCGCCTTGAATCCGAATCGGTTGTACAATAACTAACCCACCGTCATGTGAACCAAAGGAAAATACTGTACACAAACAACTCACCATTGCGGGATTGTTCGCAGAAACATGGAGAGTGATATCACCGTGCGGATGGAGCGCAATGAGATGGTATAACATCGTGCTAGATTCACATTACCCCCGAGTTCCTCAATCAAAACGAAAGGAAACCTACGTCGCTATCTGCGCATTCTCCCAACCGGCTTTGACGGCCAAATACGTGATATATGTCTCTTGGGGTGAACTCAGGAGCGCAGCACCAACAACGAGGTGACCATACATGGCGACCACCGTACATCGCTCCGGAGCGTAGTGCAATGCATCGCTAACTGATCTCCAGATGACCAACAATCAAAGAAGAATAAAAAATTCTGACCGTCGATGCCCTCCCAAAACACGCGTGCCAATAGATCGTGTACCTGGTGCAGATGAGATGGGTGGAGAGACACATATGTGATGGGTACACGCGGTCTCTCGGGTTGCTCTCTCTCGGGACTGTAAAACATTTGGTCAACAACGATCAGACATTGGTGACTACCTCGACTGACTGAGCGAGAGAGTAGTGAGCATGAATATCATCCATAAGCAATGTCCACGGTGCACGCGATTCCCAGTCTACCGCGATCAGCCCTGGTGTCGTTTGTGGCTTGAGCCCGTATATCCGAGCTGCGAACGAGTGTTCGTATCGGGTGGTTTGAATCGCTCGCAAGGCATCAAACACCGCTTGTGGGATGGGCGTAGAAGGCGGAACGTCAAGCGGAGACAGTGTCGTAGGTGTACCGACATCGAGTAAAGGTGACGCTCGTATACCCGCTCTCCGTCGTTCCTTTGAGGGCAAAAAACGCATGAATTGGAAGTGCCAACAAACTTGAGTTTCGTGCCGAGACAACGCACCTGTTGTAACCGCAGCTTTCGCAGTACGACCCATTCAGAAGGAGGTGCCAGACCCCCCACCAGGCGCTGCTTCGCCAGCGCCACAACCCTATCGAGTTCGAAACGGGAAAGTGGACGGACGACTTCACCCCCGCCTCCAGTCCTGTCGTCGTCCTGTCGTGTACCACACGATCAGATGAATTCCACCACAATTGCAAATGTAGTGCAGGTAGACGTACGGGAAGCGTCGTATCAGACGATTGTGCCCACAGAGCGCGTCTCGCCTCGAGGTATTCTTGGAGTAATCCCTGCATCGTCGATTCGAACCCGTCATGACTCTTCTCGTTCTCGTTCTCATGTCCATCCTCGTTCTTAGCCCCCGACGCGGCGCAAATTACTGGAAGGTGTTTGAATAAGTGATCAAGTGTAGAAATGGAGGTTGCTGTCCGGGTGACGCGCTGTCTGGCCGCGGCAGCTTTCCCGGTATTGGTTTTTCGGCGTTTGACGCGATGGGGATTCGTCTGGGTTGGGAACAGGTGAGTGTCGAGAGGATCGGATTTGCCCGTAGACTACCTCTGTGTACGCGTCGTCGTCGTCGGACGTGGCCCATGTAGAATTGGCTTGCATGGTCAAGCCTGAAAGAAGTTGACTTCCTCGTTTGGGTTTCGATTTCC
Organism: Zangia roseola; assembly: GCA_038090095.1. Classification (NCBI taxonomy): domain Eukaryota; kingdom Fungi; phylum Basidiomycota; class Agaricomycetes; order Boletales; family Boletaceae; genus Zangia; species Zangia roseola. Next base: position 59,247 of record JBBPMD010000050.1, read on the forward strand.
CCCTGATCGCGGTAAATAGTTTGATCGACTACCATCAGACTTGATTTAATCGACTCGCTGTGCGCTTATCAGTCTTAATTTGAGTTTTTCACCAAGTCTCGTAGGTCACGGCTATCCAGGAAGCAATTTACAATATTACACGCCTTGCCAGCTAGTTCCGAAGCGGACGATCTTCCTGCCACACCTGCCCGACTTCAAACTCGATTTGCAACCTGACCCTCCCTCTCAACAGCCCCTTCTCCCGCTCCGGCATCCGCATCGAATGGCAGCCAATTGTGACACTACACCAAACCCCTTGCCAACGGCGTTGGAGGTCACGATCGTAGAGTTCCCGTATGCCAATGATGAACCGAGGCACGACTATGCATGTCAACGAGTCACCAAATGCGTTCGTGAAGATCATAGCACTCTCGAAAGAACCCCCGTTATACGCAATTGTTCGGATGATGCTGGAGAGTCGGACCAGTTTATTTCAACAATATACAGTAGTAAGGATAAAGGCTCGTAGTAAATGGAAAAGAAAGAGACATACAGGACACTATTAGTAGATAATCCCGTCTCTTACGAATAGGCTCACGTATTAGTTCGGTTTCCAGGTCTTTGTTGCCTTGTACATTTGGAGCGCTTCCCTCAAGGTTTTGGATAACGGCGAGAATCAAGAGCAGGGTAGAGTAATTTGGACGCTCATCGAATACCACACAAGGTTGAGTAACGGCAATATGAATAACCAAGGATTTGGTAAATTGTCGCTGCAAGATAGAAGTGGCAGTTGGTAAATGTCAAATTCTCCATCAATCGGAGACATACCCGAAACATAATCGTGGAGCAAGTTTTGAGTTATAATAAAAGCGCAGGCAATGATGAGTTGGACTGTATAACCGAGAAAAAGGACGGTGAGAATAATCCCGGATTCCACATTGCATGAATGCGGAGAATCATCACAACTGTTACGAGAATCAGCAAGATAAAGCGAAAAAAAGATGATGATAACTCACGATCAGCAGCCGCAAGGAATACCAAAAAGGCGCAGACAGCCGTGAGTTTTGATCAAAATAAGGCCGCATAGCATAAGTCGATCAAATAATCTACTCACACCTGTTCATCCATCAGTATATACATGATCCTGCGATCAAATACGAACCACGCTTACATCTACCCGAATACATCTAGTGAAAGAGAAAACCAGAAGGAATGCATGAAAATTCACTTTCAATGGACCAAACAAGAAGATAGCGTTGGCTGGCGATACGATCCGTTAGTTTTGTTGCCGTAGTTTCAATCTATTGGATAGACACTTGAGAACAGACTCAAAATTAGCGATGTCACCCAGATTGTATGCGTCAAAAATACACATGGACCAATCAAGACCGAGATAACGGACCTAGTGTAATGGTCAGATTCTGTGTGCGAGAGAATTGCGTGAGTTTAGGCACGGACCAAAACATGTAGTGTAGAGACCCGAGACCAGCGTCTGTTCTGTCGGCCAATCGGGTAGTCAGGCATACAGTACTAGTGCTTGATGCGACGGTCGATTTACCCAAATATAAACTATCGTGAATTAGGAGGCAGGAGTGGCTGGCGAAAAATGAAATACCTCTCGAGAGAAGGTAACATCTGCGACATAGTGTAAGTAAACCGTCGGAAATGTGAATTGTGGTATCACATACTCCGATAGCAGTGACCGTAACAACTGCCGGGCGGTAAATCCAACTACAGGCCAAAAGATACAAACAGCGTATATACCGGCCGTATAGTTGGATTGAAATAAAGCTCGAGAGCGAACCGCAGGTCCGAAGCCATGATGCAAGGTTGGAAGTTAGTGGAGGCTCGTTCACCTGGCTCATATATATCCTTCCTGGCGCATCAAAGTTGATCGAACGAGTAGTTCCTCAAGGTATGGTTAAGTAACCCTTAGACATGAATGCCAATATGAGCGCATCTAGATATGCGCGGGTGCGAACAGCATGCCGTTATTGTTCCGACGATTCGTGGATCATCTAATACTGTAGCATTAGAAATCATCCAACCCTCGATCTAGAACAATCCAACTTGAACATACCAGTAATAGGTTCCAAGGTGACATGAATCTTGGGCCCGATTAAGACATATTGCTCGGGCATCATGGTATTTGACATTCGGCGCAATAGTGTCACCCTTTGCGGATTTCTCGGTAGAGCAAGAACTCTGAAAATGCAACTTTAACGGCGGCAGAGATTCTAGCCTGCCCATTAATATTTGTTCGTGAACCAGACAATGGAAACAATTTGTTACCTTCCGCACATCCATCCATCCCTATGGCCAGCCAGAGAGACGTGAGACGTGCTGTCAAGGTTGCCAGTATGCCAGACCCCGAGGAAGACAATCAAATAAACCCGCCATTGACAGTGCCGCGGCAATGATCAAGCCACTGTGTATCAGCGGGGACAACGGTGGTTTGATAAGCAAGTTGCAAGCGCGACATTGGGCTTGATGGGGAGTGAATCAACTTTAGACCTTAGTTTATCTTGTCCTCTGTGACCGAAGTCGGGCCCGAGACGATGCGACATATGGCGAACTTACATGACTGCCGGTGGAGGAGGAATCAGAAGACCTGAGGACAAGTGAGACAACAGCGTCTTGTGATTCCGAAGATGAGGAAAGCTGACTCACCTAGTCGATATTTATGCCGCCCGGCCAGGTGTACCAAATAAGCACCTGCTTACAAAAAAAAGTGATTCATACCCAATCACGACGGGAATAGCCCGATGCACCCGGAGTGATATGAACCCTGATGGAAACATGACATGTGCATATCTGACAGTTGGTACCGTGTGGACAAAACGACCTTCAATATTTGGCGTCTAATGTGCACTGAAAACGACAATTTGTGACTGTAATACGAGATGTCATGGAAAAATGCCCCATCAGCTATTGAGATTTTTTCCCTTCTGTCGCTGCTAAACCGGCTTGTACGAGTTTGGATATTCTGCCTGCCATGTCCACGGCCATATACAAGGGAAGTAAGAAGAAGGGCAAGTAGCTCGAAAGCAACATGAGACGTTGAGATGGGGTGACAGACTGGATGCCTGCAGCAATGGTCTGCACGCTCGTGGTCGGTGTGGCAAGTAAGACGGTTACACAAGGCAGAGTCGTCGTCGCCGTGGAGGCCCCATAAATAACGAGCAAAAGGTAAACGGAACGGTAGTCTGTGAAGCATATTAAAACAAGACTTGGTGTTGAAAGTCTTGGGGTACGTGCCTTTCCAAAGTCCAATCATGCCAAGAATAAAAACAGGCACCTGGAAGAACCTGCGAAGTTGACGATGAGCTGACCGTCCGGGGTAGGAAGATGCTGGAACAGGTGTGATGCTTACATTTCGACACAAAGGAAGGTCTTGAACCACACAAAGTTGCTGCTTTCACCGACATAACCCATAGCACCACCAATCAACGGGTCAGCAGAGAGTTGAGTGTACATCTTTGGGAGCTGGCTGATGAAACTGGGCACAAGGCCCGGAGGGTATAATGCCTGGCCGTCGACCAAGAGAGATGCGGGCAAGTGCATCTACAAAAAGAAGGATTTGCCGATAACCAAGGTAGAACTACACCTGGACTTACCACAAAAAATACGAAGTAAAGCAAGTCCAACGGACGAGAGCTCAGAGGAGTCCTCGTCGTCATGGTGGTGATGGGTGCCATAATTCAAATATTCAAGAGTCAACAAACTGTTGAGTTGACGTAAAAGTTCGGATACTTCCTCGATGAAGTTTGACACTAGAAAGCTCGGTAATTCCCGCGAAACATCACGATCTGATCATGTCCGAGTGAACGGCCCATCACGGAGGAGCTCCCCAGATCATGTAGCAAACAAGAAATAATCACCCAGGTGCGTGGCGGATTTGAATCTGTCACACTGGCCCAACCCAAGTATGCAGTCGGGCCACTCACACGGAGGCATGATCGTGGCAATCCCTGGGCTGGGTCCTAATAAGGCCTGCGTCGTTGTGAGTTCTTGCTAAACCACTGCAACTGATGGCTTATCCTATCGGATGAAAAATGACTACACGACTGTCTGACAGGCGAGTGTCGCCAACCGATCACGCGAGTCTCCATGTGACCTGCGCAATACTTATTGGTACGATCCTGGGTGTCTGTTGTGCTAAGTGCTAACCTCTGTAAGGCATAGTGTTTGGCAAAGAGATAGGGCGGCACGACATAAACGAGCGAACATTTGTCGTGAACACAGGCAGAAACCCCTGTCGTTGCCAACCGGGCAAGTCGAACCCCTCACCCACATATATCCGCACTGGTAACAGAACTTGATCTGGCCGCGATTTCCTTCGTTTGACTTCCACCATCTTCCCGTTTCGGTTGCGCCCATAGAGCAACCAGAAGGGAGGATGATGAGATCAATGTATGCACGGGAGCAGAAGGAACCATATGACCAAAAGATGCCCTCGCGCTCTTGGACTCGGACAAGGATGACTGCTAAAGAAAATCGGTTAGAGAGATGACGAGGACGCAGTAAACCTGGTGCACTAATTTATCCAGTCAATACATTAGAAGACTAGGCATTGGGATCAAGGGAGTTGCTGAAAGAATTTATGATCGGGCTTTATGCGAAGTCAACCCTTGTAAAGAAGAGTGACCCAGGTGAGTTCATCGATTGTCATCGTTGATTATGCTAGTCTATTATCACCAGACAACCGGCCTGCCCAATCAATGACCTGTAGTTATGTAGCCAGCGATGCCAAGAGCCCTTTCCATACGAAATTCCTCGCATTTCCACATGATTCACTATATTTCGACAAGAACAGCTCGTCGGTGGGTGCTGTGATATATAAAACGTCAACACCACGAAGCTCTTGTACCCACTCGCAGAGAGGGCGGAGACGTACATGACGGAATCGCATTGTCCTTGCTCCACAAGTCGAAGACTTCCGTCGCTTCTTGAACGGTCAGGGCATCCGGTACAGCCACACGTTCCAGGCCCTGGGTGTAGTCTTGGAGGGCGGAGGATCGCTTTGTGAATGGCCCGTCGTACGAAACGGGAGGGAGGTCGAGCGCTTCAGCGAGTTCCAGGGGCAGTTGGAACTCGACATTTGTCGTAGAGAGAGCTCCAAGAACCGCGCCACGCGCCTGACGGTGGTCAACGACACCACACTTGTGATCAAAAGCTAGCAAGAAAACTTACAAATTGTCGTTTTCCACTTGCAAATTCAAGTAAGAGACGTGGAATAGAGAGATGGTATGGCTTGATGGTGGAGAAGTGAGGGTCTCGGTACTTGGTCCTGCAGTAAATCGCCTGGAAATCATCGATAGCCAACAGGACAGGGAATCTAAAAGAGATATGAACACGAGGGGCATTGAACGTTCGCAGATCTGAAGCCTTACTCGGTTTGTTTCTGTAGCTCCTCCATCAAAGCCGTCAGGATAGTTGGCGCCAATGCTCGTTCCTTGATACCCGCTCCCACAAGGTCGGCGAGCGACGTCCCCGCAGGGATCGTTGCTCTACGTTCTAGCTCAACATCCACTGTCGTTTTAAGTTGTTCTACTCGGTGGCTGTTTACTTTCAAGAAGCGCTGGAGGGTTTGGAACGCGAAGGCCGCTTGCTGGTACAAGCGTGTACGGGGGTCGTAAGCATACGTCGTCGTAGAGTTCACGAGGCTTATAGCTGGAGTAGAATGCGCATGTAAACAAGAGATCGATCTTACTTGAAGGGACAAACGGACCTCGGGGGAAGTAGAAAACGATCCAATCTCGCGTATGACAATACTGTAGTGCTTGAAGCAATAAGACACTCTTGCCGCATCCCGTAGCGCCGGCTGATAGAATGTCAATATAAATAAAATAAGCAATCTTTTGACGTACTGAAAACGAGCCGATGGTTGACGCTTGAAGCCTGGCTGGCGGTATCAAGTCTATTTACGACATTCACAGTGACGTCGCGCACGACGGAGCATGGGGAGGAAAGAATCCGGAACTAAAGGCGGGAGTCATGAGTATTTACAGATTGACGCGTGGGAGACGGTAACTTGCTTCGACGAGTAGATTCCGGGGTAGACCGAATATTCGGAAGGGGTCTTTGTCATTGTGAGGGAATTTGAGTGCTTGAGAGACGACGGCAGGCGTAATGGTTTCCTAGCAGAATAAACAAGACCAAGAGCGTGCCACAATGTAGTGAATGTCAAGAAAGTCAATGGTTTTCCTACCGGATGAAAAGATTGGAGTGTAAGCCGGCTTAGATGGTCTGGTTGAAAAAGAGGGTGGGTCAACTGGGAAGTTGGCATTGGAAGGAAGGCCTACAGGATGGTTGTCAGCGAGATGCTAGAGTGGTGAACCATTGTCATACCGTGTCCCTCCTCCGCCTGGCTGTGGGCTGCTCGCCGTGACCGTCCTGCGCTCCTTCACTGTCGCGATCGCCGTTCTTGCGCTTGAAGCCGGATACAGATGCGTACGCCCTTGAATGCCGGGTCTGTAACACACAGCGGGCAGTCTGCCTGTAGCAGGTCAACATTGTCAAGACTTGCAATGTCGTTTTTTCATTCCAAAGTCTATTAGACGACCACGTGATCAGACGCGTCTTTCTCGACACCATGAACAAACGAAAGTTAGAGTCCATCGAGGACGACGACGAGTTCGACCAGCCCAGAAAACTACCTGCAATCGGTACTAATGCAAGCTCGCATCCTCAACCCGCCCCACGGAACAAACCAAAACCACTCCCCAGACTCACCAGACCAAATCCTCCAAAGTTCGCCGCGCCGCGTCGCACAACCCGTGCAACCAGCGCGCCTCCAAAATCGTCTACTGCGGCTGCCAGGTTCGGACGCGCCGCTTCTGGATCTATGCGTACCACGGACACGCTCCGAGAGCTTCAGAATCAAGTCACGTTCCTGGAGAATGCCCAAACCGCTAATGCCGCCTACATCACCCAGCAAATGGATTCTGAACGCGCCAAGGTCGCAGAGATCCAAGCAGATCACCGCGCGCTATCCCTCGAGCTTGCTTCATCCAGAGAAGCGGAGCTAGACAAGCGTCGTCAGATGGTCGACTCTACCGAGGAACTCGAGAAGCTTCGCCTCAAGCATTCGAAGGAAATGTTGGACTTTGAGACGCAGCTTCAGAAACGGACAAACGAGATGAGGCAGCTCTCAGAGGACCTCCGTGTCGCGAAGGCGGACCTCGATAGAGAGCGGGCGAGCGTTACATCGCTCAAATCCATAGTTTCCAATCAGTCAGCGGCGCAGGTTGCACTCAGCGCACAGATTAACACACTTCAAACTGAAAAGGGTACATTACAAGTCCAACTCGACACTGTAGCGTCGACAACCTCACAGCAAGGTTTAGACCACCAGTCTGCTCTTAGGCGAATAGCTTTCCTTGAGCAAGAAGCAAGGGAGGCAGAGATGATCCGTCGGAAACTACACAATATGGTACAAGAGCTCAAGGGAAACATTCGTGTCTTTTGTCGTGTCCGGCCCGTTCTTCCTCACGAGCTTGCTTCTCCGGCCGCTGGTGGAACGCAATCATCAAGCGGGAGCTCAAGTCCACAGGATCGTGCAAAGGCTCTCGCGGCAGATATCACGTTTCCCGACAGGAGGGAACACAAAGAAATCGCCCTTACATCCTCCAGCTCGAGCGCAATGGGTCAAGAGCGTAAGGACGTCCATTCCTTCTCGTTCGATCGTGTAAGCACTTGTTTCCTATTCAGTATTCATCACTTATAATTTGGTGTAGGTGTTCGAACCCGAGTCTACGCAAAGCGACGTTTTCGAGGAGATCTCGCTTCTCGCACAAAGCTGCGTGGATGGATACAACGTGTGTATTTTTGCATATGGCCAGACAGGCTCTGGAAAGTCCTTCACTATGGAAGGTGGCACCGTAAGTTCGACCTATGACATCTATATCATCCTGGGCGCTCTGATGAAATTCTGCAGGCAGAAGAAACAGTGGGAATGATTCCCCGTGCTGTTGACGAAGTATTCAGAGCCGCAGACGTACTGAAGAATAAAGGATGGACATACAACTTGGAGGGTCAATTCTTGGAAATTGTGAGTTTATCCAACCTCCCATTCCTCTGCACTCGTCACCGACAGGAAATCATTCCAGTATAACGAAACGATCAATGACCTGCTAGGGAAAGGCGAGTTCGACAAAAAGAAGCACGAGATAAAACACGAGAAGACCGCAACGAGTGCAAGTACGCGAGTAACTGACGTCAATGTGATGCCTCTACGTACTCCTCGTGAAGTCTCGGCACTCCTACGACTCGCGAATTCGCGGCGAACTGTGGCAGCGACCCTTATGAACGAACGTTCGTCGCGGTCACATTCGGTCTTTACTCTCCGAATTTCTGGGTCCAATGAACACACCGGGGAGCGGTGTGAGGGGAGTCTCAATCTCGTCGATCTAGCAGGCAGTGAACGTTTAAACTCAAGCGGTGCAGCAGGGCACAAGGAACGTCTGAAGGAGACACAGAACATCAACCGCAGCCTGAGTGCCCTAGGAGACGTCATCGCCGCGTTGGGTGAGAAGGGGGAGAAAGGAGACAAACACATACCGTACAGGAATTCGAAGGTGGGTCGATCATCTATGCGTGCTTTCCCGGAACTTCCTCTCTTATTTGATTGGTGATCGTGTGGGGATCTTCGCTAACCTGTGTTGCTGTGCTCTCCTTCCTTGCCAACTCTTGCCCTGGGTAGCTCACTTACCTTTTGCAACATTCATTGAGCGGGCACTCAAAAACGTTGGTATGTCCACTGTTTGATCTTGACGTTGGTGCCCAATGCTGTGTTATTCATGACCGGCGTCTTGTCAAAGATGATTTTGAACCTCTCTCCACTTGCCGCACACCTGAACGAATCATTGACGTCACTCCGGTTCGCAATAAAGGTGAGAACGAATCGCGCCAAGCTTGTCTGGTCCGCTCCTCATTGCGCACCAATTTGTAGGTCAACAATACCACCGTTGGTCTGGCCAAGAAGCAAGTCCGCGGTGGGAGCTGAAACGACCACAGCCATTGCTTGGTGGGTCACATATGGCATTGATTGATTACCATCTCTCCTCGTGCTGGAGGGTTGCGCCTTACATACGCGCAATCACGCCATCTGGCGACCTGAAGCTCAGGCTCGGAAAAATGTCCACGATTGTATTATGTTACGGGAATACATGGATACGGCGTGCGTGGTGCAAAGCCTACCGCGATGGTGGCATGGGCGCGATCAAAAACGTCATGGTCGGTTGGACAGTTGTACCCTCCCATTCTTTTTTTGGGCTTCCCGCCTGACGTCGGCAGACCACCTGAAGAAATTACAGCGATATGTGTGGTCTACC
>JBBPMD010000051.1:0-67674 GCA_038090095.1 Zangia roseola
GTAAACTCAAATCACTTGTTTAGCTCTCGATCGTACACTGTATTGGAATAAACCAGGCATGGTCACACCATCGTCTCATCCCCTCCGCACTTGTATCCATCATCGCACTTGTCCATTTCCATTGGGTTCTCTGGTTCTCAGACGCCACTTATCCTCTTCTCAATTACATCCCTTGTCTCTTCGAATCGATCCTCATCGCCGTCACATTCCTAGCCGTCTTTCTCAACGCTCTCACTCAGATCCTTGCAGAAGGATCCGTATCCCGGCCCTTATTCAGCCACCACGCCGCTATATTACCCAGGCTAGACGAGGACTTTTCTATCGCTCTCCTCCGCATGGGGACAGTCAGTCTAGAAACCTCGAGCGTCGCTGGCCTCGGAAACGAGGTGGGCGGTGTCGCTCTCATGCCAGCTACACTTGACCAGACAGAGGTCGCTACCGTAGAACTGGGTCGCTTTGGCGTCTCCTCCATGTCTCACGCACTCAGCACCTCCAGAACAAGGAAGGGATTTGCAAACGAAATAAGAAATGTCAAAGTCGCCGCCAACGATCCCGATCTGTGGCTTGACTTGGGTTGGTACCGCGAATTTGTCAAGTTTGCTGTGGGCGTTGCCCGCTTTCTTAAACGACTCTACATGTTCTCGCGCGATCTCTTGAAGAGTCCGCGCACCCACATGCACTCGCTATCATCCCCAGACTCGGAAGGCACCACTTTGGCAGATGATTGCTCACCGCGCGAGGTAGATAGCCAAGACGTGTATGGTAGGTTTATCCGCGGAGAGCAACTCAGCGATGACGACTACGACGAATACGAACCCATGTCTCGGTCACGGTCAACCTCTCTCGAATCTCTCTCTTCCCTTTCTGACAGTGGAGAAAATGATGATCAAGTCGAAGCTGTCGATTTATATGCCGACCTTACCTCTGCCGTCACCACCTCGACGTCAGCATCCCATTTGTTGGCCCATCTAGTTGATCATTCACCCTCACCACTGACGCGGCGACGGTTCGGCCAGCTGGTCACTGGATCCTCAACTGAATCGATGCGTCGAGACTCCAAGGAAGGGTGGATTGAGGTGATGCGCGCACGAAGGCCAAGCGTTGTCTCGCAACCCGAAGAGTCACCCGAAGAATCAAGAAGGAACTGTGTGATATGCACGGTGGAGCCTCGTCAGATCATATGCTGGCCGTGTCGGTGAGCACATCTCGAGTCTGTCTTTATAGCTAGATTGACGCTCGCAGATGTCTTGCACTGTGCGACGACTGCCGAGAAAACTTGGCGTCTCGCTCGTCTGTCTCAAAGCACATATGTCCCTGTTGTCGAACAAAGTAAGCTTCGAACTTGATTCAAAATGGCTAGATCGCTTGTCTGATACGACCACGCTAGTGTGAAAGGATACTCCAAGATATATATTCCCTAGTCTTTCTTTAGCTCGCTACTTGTGTGAAGATCGTGCTGTGAATCTTGGGAAACGATACCTGTTTCATTCGATTGTACTAAGTTAGCTATACGAGATTTTCTGTACGACTATGAATAACCACTAAATGATGCAACAATAGGACCGGAATATAAGAATAGACGCGACCGTTTATGTGATTTTTTAATACTTGGCTGGAGTCGCATTATTCGGGACGCTGCATTACCGCACCGCAGACAGGCACTTCCCGGCCGCCACTGATCAAGGACCTCGCACCCGAAAAAGGGCCGCCTTGTTCCTATCTCGACTCGATCACCTAGACACAAGTGCGAGTTTGGTTAGACGCAGGTACGATCCGGCGATTAGATATATTCACGAACCCGATGACCTCGGAAGCCCATGCGGCGTAAAGACGGTCTTTGAATTCTCCGTCGAATAGTGGAGGCGGGGTGGTCCTTGGTCCGAGGGCGCAAGGGGCGACAAAAAAAGGCTCGCAAGGTCGGAACGGCCGCCCATGTAGAGCGAGTTCCTGTCGATCGTGCCTATGCGATCGGGGGGGAAATAAATACTATCAATAAAAAGATTAATGATAGACGGGGACGAGGAACGCGCGGCGTACGTGTTGGTTACAGAGTGCCATATTTTTCATCCATTCAAATGTCATATATAATTGTGTTGCGTGTGCTGCGACTGTGTGTAACCTCGTGCACAGATTCGGTAATGTCATATTTTCCTTCTCTCGGCCATGTCTAATGTACCCTACGACCGCTTACCGTTGCACTCGGCCTCGGATTCACGATCTCGCTCACGTTCGCCACATCGTCGCTCAACCCACAAGTCCAACTTTTCCACCTTTCTGATACGCCCACGGACATGTTTCACAGCGCTCAAAGTCATCGTCCCACTCTTCGCCGTCGCCATCCTTACCGGGTTCTTCCTTTATGAACCCCACATTGAGCTCGCATTCTACTCCCGGGATTGGATACAACGTGAAATCACGCCCATCGAGCCTCTCCTGGGGTGCTTCGACCCCGGGCGTGTGAGCCCTCATTACAACGTCTCCAAGTATGTCTACGGCCCAAAACTAACCGAGGTCCACGCTGGCGCACCCATGCGCTTCGACATGGACTGCTACGATTTTGCAGCGACCATCCAATCACCCAAGGGACCACACCATACATCTTCCGATGACCGCATCAACTACCATAGCTACTGGCGCGTCGACCTCGCGCCGTTTGCCGAGCGACAGGAACACATGCTGAAATCATTCTTCGCGACGCAAAACGTCGACCATGTTCGTCTGATCATGTGGTCGAATGGGGACCTCGGCGCGAACCCGATTTTGCGCCGCTACCTAGCCCAATACCCACATGCGTTCGAACTGCGAGTGGCTAATATCAAGGTGCTGGCGCAGGGCACGCCGTTGGACGGGAGTGATTTGTTGAATTCGAATGACAAAAAGGCTTGGGTGGATGGAGACCTTGTTCGGTTGTTGGTCGTGTGGACGTATGGGGGTGTCTGGGTCGACATGGATTCGCTTCTTACGAGGGACCTCGCACCTCTCCTCGAGCACGAGTTTGTCACGCAATGGGACTGCTATGGTATGTCCTCTCCTTGTCATTTCATCCTTTTCATGCAGTTGAGTTACCCTATCCATTCGCGTATCTTTGAACCCATAGATAAACCGTATCTAGCGCTCAACGGCGCACTCATGCATTTCCATCAACACTCGCCCTACCTCTGCGAAGCGTTCCACATTATGGCCACCTCATCCCCACCTCGCGCCGGGTCGACAGACTGGGGTGCGCTACTCTACCTCAAACTCTGGCGCCGACTCTTGGCGGCACACGTGCCCCCGTTCAAGATCTTACCGTTTTGCTTTAGTGACGGACGTGCCTGTCGATTGGACAATCGGCTGCCGGATCCGTTTGTGCCGGATAAAGATGCCGCGCGGGGGACATGGACGACGGGTATGGGGAAGGGAGCGGGGTTGGGGGTGGAGGTAGGCGGGGTGTTGGATCAGACGTTGCAAAAGGTGTTTATGGTGCATCTGCATAATCAATGGGAGAAGGCATTCCCACAGGGCGGGTGGGTGGAGAGGCTGCTGTTGACGCGATATGAGGAGAGGTTGAAGGAAAGGGAGACGGAGACCGATATATCTGGCTCGGGAGGTCAGAATCAATGATTCCCGGATCTAGGGGGCTACTGCTTGGATACGTCGAATCAAGGGGACGATCTTGGAGACTACCTAATAGAACTGGACGCGGCTGTCATTGCTTTGTTACCTGGTCCAGGTCGTTCCATAATTTACGTGTGATGTCGCATTCCCACAATCGTATGCCACCAAATGTCGAGAAATCACTAAGTGTAAACTACATTTTGGAACAGACATCCTCTAAACGCTCCGAAAGTGTCCCAACTCCTACGGGAAAACCTGGCCCTGGGCCTGACGGTCCAGGGATTAATGATAGGGCCGGGACTGGTTGCGCGTTACGTGATCCAGTGCGGTGGCACGGTGTGTAGCCAAGACCTGACGTGGCTGAACGGATGTACGGCGCCGAGCCCGTGCCCGTGACGAACCGGGATGCTATATAACCGCGTGGCCACGGGGATGTATCTACCCCGCTCATACCTATAAACGTTCTTCCTCGGTAGACCGGGACTGCGCGCACATACGATGGATGATCTAGCCGATTCGGGGTTGATAAGATGAACCCGCTTTCCTTTGAGAAACAGAAGGGCTACCGTTCTGATGATCCCAACACTGGTTGGCGGGCCCATCGTCACGTCAGAATACGAGGAACGCCACTACAGCACTCTACAGCAATAAATGTCCCTCGGACGAGAAAATCTTGACTTTCATGGAACACTGAAAGAGGAACATGCCGATACCGTATAGGGTCAGCTGTGTGTTTCCAACACCGAACGCGATGATCGTATCCATTCGGTCGACCGGCTCTCCCATTCGACGATACCCCATGCATCGCGGGATCCGACTGGGTCGAAGGAAGCCCATCCGGAATCCCTGATTCGACAACTGGACTGGCGCTAAGTTAAAAAAAGTATGCCAGTGCGATGATCATGGGGACGCAGCCAATCGATCACGTATGTGCTTGTTCTTTAGCGACCTTGGTCCAGTGACTATGGTGACTGCGCCGCGCAGTGTCGCAGCAACCCCGTTGATGGGGAGATGTCGCTTCGTGACCATCGCCATTGTCAACGGATGGGCCCGTCGGACGTGATTTCCCCATGCTCATATCAAGTCTCGCCGATGCCGACCGAGACGCAGTTCACGCAGTGGGATAAGTATAGGTCCAAACTGGGCGATGCGGTACACGTTTAGGCTGGTAATGGCTGCGAAGCGATGGGTTTATGAATGGTGGGCGTCCCGGTTGTGGCAGCGTGGGCTGAGGCTCACACCGACAGTCCGACCCAACCGCACGTCCGACTCGTCATGCGGTTCCAATTGGCTCCAATGAGACAGGTCCGACCTTGCCGGCGAATATTGATGATCAATGCCGGCGTGCGGTGTCAGCCCATACAAAGCAAAATTACACATCCGGTGCACTTGAATAACCGGCCATCTCAGTGTCACACACACAAGCGATGTGAAGGGGTACTATTATTTCATTCAGCCAGAGTGAGAGACATGCTTTAAGGCTAATAGATGTGGTATATGTCAAAAAATATAGAGACACCACGACTTGATCACTTTGTAAAAGGAAACTAGGCGGCTACTTGTGTCATTGGATAATAGGGATGATGTGAAGAACGATGGTGTGGCTTGTGCGAGGGCATAGAAGGTTGTGGATAGGAATGTGAATGTGAGACCGGAAGAGGAAAAGCCCGGATTAAATCCATCCTGGACGGTAAGGGCTGAGATTGTTTTGCCGGGACTTGTACCACCTGAGTGGTACTCTCGTCCATATTCTCATGGAATCCCTTGGGAAGGGTACCATAAGAGGGATCGATAAGGGTTTCTGGCGTGAGGGGTGCGGGAGAGCTGCCAGAAGAAGACGATTTGGGACTGGAGGGATCCAAGTCTGGGCAAGCAGCGCGGTTTGGGAGGCGATAATGGCGAGCATGTGGATCCACATGACGACGATGGATATGAGACGACAACGCGACCGCAGAAAGAGTGTCATGGTGGCCGAGGATGTCGGCTTCGGTGACAGACAACTCGAAATCAAGGACGTCGAGGAACTCGCGTTCGATACGACCAACATCACGTTTGCCAAAGACACCGGTGCAGAGTGCCCAGTGCATGTTTTTGAGAGTGGAATCGTTAAGGTACTAGGGTCGAGACAAAATGAGACATGAATGACAAAAGTGGCGAGAATATGTACCTTGCTCGCCACCATTACGGCGCCAAGAAAGACGCGCTCGCACGCCCATTCCTCGAGGGCGATTTGAAGATGAGGTTTGACCCTGTCGATGTAGACAAGGGAGACAAGGATGGTTGGAATGGTGACTTCGGCGCGGGTAAGGACATCGGTCACAAAAGTGGTGAATGAGGCATGCTCAGGGCGGCGCGATTGCGTGCGGCCACGATGGGAGGAGGAAGGTCTGCCGATGGCATAGTTGACTGTATCTATGACCGAGTCGACGATATATTCTGAAAAGGGGATGAGTTGGGATGAGGGAAGTGGCACCAAGGACATACCGAAGACTGGTCTGGAGAGCTTGATATCGAGGAGCTCGAGGAGAACTGGAGAGTGGAGAGCGGGGTCTACGAGGCTGGCGTGGTGTACAGGAGAGCGAGGCATTGTGGTGGAGGGGAGGAAGTGTGGGCATGGCTGGCTTGAGAGGAGGAATTATAAAGGGGACACGGGAGAGGGCAAGGGCCGAATCGGAAGATGACGAAAGAGGCAGGTGGTGGACAAGGGAGAAGGAATTAGCAATAGAACATTAATGGGCATTAATCCGAGTCAGAACCGAATTATACTGCCATATCCATTTTCGGTAAACTCGGCACACTCACCGTCGGCTGCCACGCCAGTCGCTGGCACCGTGCCGTGCCGTGTCCGCTCGCTTCCCTACAGCTGCACCGCAGCCGGGTCCCATCACAGCTCCAGTTGACTCATGTACGTTGCGTAGAGTAGAAACATAACAATGACTCCCCCTGACTAAGCTTCGGCATCGGCGCCGGTATTTGCTGACTGTCAATTATAGTACATCTATGACAAACGCCTCCGACCAGATCAGACAAGTCGCCAATCTATCCAAATCTTGTAACTGTCATCAATACCCAACCTTTGCTTCAATTCATCAGCCTTGATTGAGGGTATATCACCGTATTGTCACATCAAATCATTCCGTTCATGCTACTCCTCCCGCCCCCCCACTCGTCCCTGACACGTTGCCATTCGCCCTGCTAGTCCGGTTCTTGCTCCCTTTTGGTCGTCCTCTTGGTCGCTTCATTGTCCCCGGGGGTGCTTCTTGGCTCACGTCACTTGCACTCCGCTTCTCACCATTCACCCGGCGATCGCGCAGATACCTAAACAGATATGTAGCCGAAACGATACCGTGAGCAAACGTTCCATTTCGAAGAAAGGAAATTCGAGTTAAGAATAGTCCCCTTGGAAGGCGCCGCGCCCGGCCAACATGTCACCCCGTATCTGACACGTGCCCAATCGCAGCCAACTCGTATACCAGCGTCTTGGACCGGTCTCTGCGCCACATGTGCCACTACCGTGGAGATCGTTTACTCACTGCGCTGTTTTCTCATCCAGAGTGGCTTGTAATAGAGGTAACGGAGACTGGCCGAGCTCTTGACGCAATCGGTCCACCTCCGTCTTGGCTGCCGCATATTCTCCGTCTTGTAGTGCTGCAATCTGCTGGCGAAGCTCCGCACATCTTCGATCCGGCTTCAGCATCCGATGATAACCGGCAAGGGAATGTAACCGTACTCTCGCGAAATAGATGCCTCGAGCAAATCTGCCTAGCAACATCCATGTAAGGCCACGTTCGTCACATATCATCTGAGCATCCACCTTGTCTCGGTCCGAATTTACCTGATAGTTGTCAGAGATCAATAAAGTCACTCGACACAAGCGAAGGAATTCGAACCTCTGTAAGAGCATTTAGTAACCGCGTTCGTTCGCTGTCAAGTCTGCACCAACGAAGAATGGATCAGAACATCATGTCAATTGTATGCTGAAACGGGGCGCATATCATGATTTAAGTGATATTCCACGATGTGCGTGATGTGATCAGACAATGCCGAACATACTTGTTTTTCTGCTCTCTGAGATCTTGGATAGCCTTGTCTTTTTGCTCCAAACTGGCATGTGCGGACACGATATGCGCCGTATGGAGTTGCAGGGTCAGAGAATGCTTCCTACGATGCAAAATTGCAACCGAACAGTCATGATGGGATTACTTGACCCTTGTGTCCGTGAACGTACTTGAGTTCGGCGGTTTTCGCGAGTTGGACTAGTTCGTGGGCCCAGTCACCAGTAGCGACGAGCGGGGGTGCTTTTTGATGCGAGGGCGGTGCAGTTGTCGTAGCCTGTGGTGCGACTGTGCTAGGGCCAGGACCCGCAGAGAGGGACCCCATCACGGAGTTATCATAGTCAGGGGGGGCAGACGCAGAAAACTGCTGATACATTGATGCAGTCACGATGATTGGAAAATAGGCAGACGGTGAATAAACTTCCAGGGGTCTCTGCGCCAATCAACCGTTCGTTGGCTGTGACTATAGAAAGACTCCGGACACTGCCAGACGTGTTTGCACGTGTTAGGATCCAAGGGTGTCTGGTATCCACGTTTGGTCATCAATATTCCAGATAACACCTATCATCCATACTAAAACATCATGAGCGTACTACGTCCGTTCATGGCTACTGACATGTTCAAGTTCAACAACATGTACGTTCATACATAGATCGGTACTTCCGACCACGCTAAGTCCACACACGCAGCAACCTCGACGTCTGGACCGAGACAGTACGTTGACACCTTGTGGCGTCACATCTCCAACCGCTGACACGTCACCTCGCAATAGTACGGCATCAGCTTCTACTTGTCCTATCTCTCACGATGGCCTGATCTGTGTTGCGTCCAAGAGGCACACAGCGGACGCATGATGGGCTACAGTACGCGCTTCATCGACATCCCCGAATGAATCCACCACGTTTTTGTATACAGTTCTGGGAAAAGCCGAGGGCACGTCAAACGAATGGCATGGCCATATTACCGCGCTCACCGTCGCTCCCGAGTACCGTCGGCTCTCCCTCGCGCGTAGTTTGGTCAATCGGCTAGAACTCGTATCGGACGAACATTACAAGGGGTTCTTTGTGGACCTCTATGTCCGCTGTAACAACGCACTTGCGATCAACATGTACGAGGGGTTCGGGTATAGCGTGTACCGCAGAGTGAGAGAGTATTATGGGACACTAGGTGTCGGTAAGGGTGGAAAGGACGAGGAGGATGCGTTTGGTGAGTCCGGATCCGGGCCTCCACTCTGTGCTGTGTGTGACTTGACCTCGGTAGACATGCGTAAACCATTATCGAGAGATCCATTGAGACGTTCAGTGCGGAGCAACGGCCGTGAGGCGATCGTGAATGCGAGCTCCGTATCGTAACATCTTGCCTTGATTTAGTTGACACTCTTATCACATGCTGCTTCATTTCAACCAGAATGCATTCCAAAACTATATACTCAATGGAGGTGGATCATCCGGACCAAGAACAGCAAGCTCTTCCTCGTAGAATCTCATGAGAGTATCCCCGTCGGAGCAAAACTCTTGAAGTTTGTCTCGGATTTCATCAGCAGAGGCCGCGGGTCTATCTCTACTTTTCATCGCCGTCCCCATGCGGGCACCGCCCATGAGCCGGTTCGTCAAAAAGAGGAACCCCTGCGATCCACCCAGCACTTGCACGAATGCAACTCCAGATCGGTGAACAAATTGCGAGTATTTGAACGGCGCTCGCCGGTAAGAGTAAACCACGTCCACATCCTTGGCGTACATGTTCACCGCTTCGACATCGACGATGAACCCAAAACGCCTCAAAAGTGCATATTCGAAATAGTGCGTCGATTGCGAGCACTCCGGGATCCGCTTTTCCAAATCAGGGATGACCGGAGGGGCAACGGCGAGGCGTACTGGGAAGCACGATTGGAACGCGTTACGATCCCGGACATCGCTGATTTCGGTTACATACGCTTCCACGAGTTTGAGTCCATATCTCTCAGTCGCCCTGCTCCACTGCCGAAGCGTATCCTCGATGCACCGAGCTGTGGACCCAATCCATTGGAGCTCGAAATGGAAGACTGTGCCTGGATTCTGGATGATGTCATGGTGCAAGATAACAGACTCCGCCTGGTCACTTTTCTGCGCAACAGGACCCGAGTGAATACCGAGTAGGAAAGCTCAAAGAACTTGAGAGACTCACTTTTCCAGGGTCGACATCGATAATCATACTCTGTGTAAGGATGATACGTTTCCTCGTCCGCTTCGGGCTGACCCCACTCGGCTTGCCTTGGTAGTACCCTCGACCGATCAAGCCATCCTCGTATTGTGTGTGACGACCGGCTTTGAACCATCCTCGGGAAGGCGTGCTCACTGTCACGTACTCCCCAGTAAGGTGATAAAAGTAGTGGCTGAAACGCATTGGTCGCCAAACTCGACTCCCAGGGTAATGCCACTCACCCGTCCAAGAACCCATGGCGACTCGCACAATGGGTAAACAGGCCTTGCTCGAGCAGCTTTGCCCCCCATTCCGTACCTTGCTCTCTCGAAGAGACATCTCTGAACTCCCGAACGAGCCACGAGACGAAATCGAAGCCTGTAAACGAATCTGGATACTTCTTTCGATGCCACCGATGGAGCTTGATCGGTACACCGTCGTCATCGCGCATCACCTTTGCAATGGCGGCGAGAGACAGATCTGCAATTTCCCGTTCACTTTTCATCTTCTTCTTGAGTGGACCAGCGGCATGTATCTCGTCAAGTTGCGACATGAGCGAGTCATCCAGGATCGAGTAAGCGGGACCTAGCGTCGTGGGCAGGAACCTGACAGGAGGTAGTTGTCCGCGTTCGTCCGGCGGTTGCCAACGCGCTTTGGTGAATATCTCTGCAAGCTTGTCAATACCCATCAGCCGGATCTCTTCGTCGTCCAGTTTCTCTCCACTGGGCCCACTCGTAATCTCAGGTTCCTCTGCGGACGGGATAATAACAAATCTGGTGCGCCAATAACGCAAGGACTCGTTGAACTGGTGCTCATAACCCGCAACTAGCATGTCCAGCCTGTCAAAGCTCGAGGTCAGCTAACTCTTTCCGATTTGCAAGGTTAGCTTACCTATTCCACCCGTAGTTCTCTAACCCATGAGATACGAACTTGGTTTTTAGTTCCGTATACCCCACACCCAACTTTGGCCAAATCAAACACTCATAGTCGAAAGGCTGCGTCGGAGGCATCCTCCGGACATATCGACGGACCTGAATCGCCTCCCCAGTGTAGGATATGAGGTGAATCTCGTTACTCATGCTGAGATAGACGGGATCCTTGGTCGAGTTCAAAACTTCAGCCGCGCCGACCGGTTTGGGAGCGACGTCTTCCTCGCCCATGAACGACTTGGTGCGTTGCAAGGTCGCCTTTTCGTCCGACGAGTTTTGGGAGCGAAGCACGAATTGGAAACCTTGGGCGAGTCGGACCGCGACCATGCCTCGCATCACCACCAACGCCCATGCACGACGAATTTCATCAACGGTGCCCTGCACGTTAGGCGGCTTGACCAGGAAGGAACGCATTTCCGTGGGGTCCACAACAAAGTCGTACGAGAAGACGTCATACGAAGATTCCAACTCTGCGTTACTCGGGAAGTGCTCCACCGTGAGCGGAAGACATGCAGGCGTGACCATTGAGTTCCACTTGACCTCGTGTTTGTATATCGGAGAAGGGAATGTATGTTCCCAGCGGCGGGCGAGCGAAGACTGGGTGTACGATACCGCAAACTGTGGACGGGACGGATTCGTCCGGGAACTTGATTGGGGTGACGTAGATGACAGTGGTATGTTGGTCGATGTGTGAGTAGTGCTACGACGTTTCCCGAATGTCGGTTCATCACGCGGGGGTGTACTCAAGGGCGAGTATCGTGACATCGAGCCGCGATGAGGAATCGCAATCGGTAGTTCTTCTTCATACGTGCGACTAAGTGTCGTCCTGCCTGAGGCAGTCTGAATGATAGCCATGGGCTGGGGGGAACGTGAGATGGAAGCGGAGGGTGTCACTGGTCTGTTTGTGGTGATGGGAACGCGAATAGATGGGGTCGGCGTTGTTGGAGTGACGCTGTGTGTCGGAGTGTTGGGCGATCCTTGGAGCTCAGGGGTCAAGTTACTTCGGAAAGGATTGTAGAGCCAGGAGGGAGTAAGCTTCGCGAGGCGTGAGGTCGCAGAAGGCGGAGTGACATTATCAATTGTCGCAGTAGTCGAAACCGTAGTCGAGACGGAGCGACTAGACATCACGGATGACTGAGACGGTGAGGTACTCAGTCCAGTGACCGAGGGTACTCCGTCCTCGTTGCCTTCGGGCGGAAGTTCCAAGATGATTCGACGCGGGCTCTCTTCGATGGGCGCGATACGTGTGGAGGCGACGGATGTACGGTGTGAAGGTATACCACGCCTTTCGATGACTGTGGATGAGCGATAAGATGAAGGAACCACTGTGCTGCTCGTACTTGACGCGAACGAAGTCCGGGTGCTAGGTGCTGGTCTATGTTCCTTTTTGGACGCAAAGATGTCTAAATCTGCCTGCTCCGCCTCAGCCGCTGACGGAGCTCTGTCTTCATCGTACGAATCCCGTGGTGTGACCAGCGTATCTCGAAACTCAGGCAAGAAAGGAACCTCGATAGTTGCGAGGACGTCATGCTCCAATAGCCCCAACATCTGTATTTCGTGCATTTTAGCCCTTGCGACGAACCTGGCGTGATCCAAACGTGAGCTGGCTTCGGGTGAAGAAACCGACTGTCCAAAAACTGACCTATCCTTCCGAAAGGGCAGATCCATTTGCTTATCCCAGAATGTCACGCCAATCCAAAATGGTTCCCACCAAAAGGTCACCTTTTCTCGTCTATTCGGATCGTTGGGTATGTCATCGCCACCCCACAGCGGATCCAAGTCACGAACGCTGCTCTTCACATCTCTGTCGTATTTTGGTTCATAACCTCGAAAACTGAAGATGGGACTCTGGTGCAGCGGGGCTTTTGCAAGAGAAAGGAGATCGAGCCCAAAACCCTGATCCAACATTCTGGTCGTCGTCAGCCGTAAGAGTTGCTTGGATACGCGAAAGTATCCAGTTCCTGGTGTTATGAGGATTGTTGAGACACCAGTCGACGACAAAGAACGATCAATATAATGGGTCTCGTTAGGATTGAGACCCAGGTTCAGCGCCTCGAGGATGGGTCCATCATGAGCATAGGATATTTGACCAACCAAACGCGCTTGATCAAGCTTGTTTGACTCTATGGAAACTTGATGATAATGGTGCGCCAGAAGAATGTCTCGTTGGAAGGCCCAGAAGGAGTCCTTGAGTAGAAACAGGGTTGGTTTCCAGTCATTAATGACTTCCAGGTCTGTGATGATCTTGAAAAAATCCTTGTACCACCTTCCATCTTCGTCACGACGCAAGGGTCCAGCAGCATACTCCAGTTCCGCAGGATCGTAATGGACCCTAGATATCAACACGATCGTGACTGTGTGATCCGTACCTGCTTCCCGCCATTTCGAAAACAGTGTCGGGAGAAAGGAATGCACAATCTTTTCGTAAAAACGTTCCCCGTCCCCAGCAAATTGCCAGAGCTCACGACAAACTTGGATGAATATCGTGACCTTGGCTGATAAGGACCTATAAATTGATTTTGTTCTTGGCGTCACATAGCCTGAGGAGACCTGGTGTGAGAAACGTCAGGAGAACAAGGGAGAGAAGCGTAAGGATCGTGGGTGCTTGCCTTCTTGCCCTTGACATAGATACTCTGAACTTTTGCGGCGATTACTCCGATGAAAGAAATGTCTTGGTCAACGAAAATGCATTGACCGACAAGATGTCTGCCGAGCCTCCACATCTCGTTGCGACCCAGGTATTGGTCAGCAAAAGAAAACTCGACATGGTCAACCGAATGGCAGGTTTTGTCCACCTGGTTATTTATGAGTAACGCTGCGAATGCAACGTGAGCATGTGCACCTTGGTCACCGTGACTTCGGTATTGTTCTTTACGGAAAATGCATCAGCAACATTCCTGGGCAAAGATATCTGTAATGACCAAATATGAGCCGAATAGATGCGGTCCGCCAAGGGGAATTACCTGAAGATTTGCTCTGGGGCAGCCTTCGTCTTTGGGCACGGTGAAAAGATAGCCAGAGGTGTTTTCGGATTGGGTTACGCGCAGCAAGTCTCCCTCTGCAACACCGGGCCACCATGATTGATTGAGGATGACCTTGGGTGACTCCTTTGGATCGTGGACCCAAGTGTTAAGGATCTTGGAGTCGCCTAGCCTCAGGGGAGCGCTGGATGTTGCGGTACTCGGTGGCATCCTGGCGAGAGACTGAGCGGTGTTGGAACGCTTGCGGGCATACTGCAGGACGGGTTGAGGCTGGGAATCGGTACGAACCGTGGTCATCAACCTAATGTCGTACGCTGTAGGGGTCGGAGGTAATACTCACATGTTGAGGTGACACTCATTTGTCAGGCTCGCAATTTTTTTTACTAGTTCCAACTTGGCCACGTCTTGGTACAGTTCTAGATCTCTGAGTCTGCGACGCTGGGCGGTGCAATCCCATTCCTTCAGCATCACTCTCGTTTTCAAATACCAATATCTTGACGTCGCTTCACTCGCCAATGTCGCCAAAGCAATGTCTATCTGACGTCCACGAAACCCATCAAATCGCCACCCTTGTTGTTGCATCACCCGACTCTAGTTCTTTCAGCAGCGCTGGTTCGCCCAGGCTGCTAATCCCCGAATCATCAGACGTCCGCTCATCTCTTGGTTCCTCTCATGGCACCCCCACCGTCAAGTTTGCCCCACTTCCACAGATCGATCCCAATAGGAAGCGGTCCTTGGCGCCTCTTGGCGTATCCGCACGTTCGCGTCGCAAACAAGCTATTCATGAGGAAGGTGGATCATTACTCTGGTCCACAGATCCTGACGTGCCAGAGGGGGACTTGGAGGATCCAATCGTCGCGTTTGCAAAGCTTGTGAGGAAGACGAGTCAAATCTTGTGGCGAAGAGTGAGGAAGGGGAGCAGACACGCCGACCCACCGGGAAGCGTGTCGGGTTCTGACGAACCTGTGCTGGACATCAAGTCCACTGACCGTCCAAACGATGCCGCACAAGGAGAGAAGAGCCCAAGGTCTGCGATGGATGGAGAGGATGTGGGAAAGCGTCCAGCCTCTTGGTCACCGCCGGACGAGCGCAGGACGCTCAGTGTGGACGAGGCGAAGCGGAGGAGTACAAGCGACCTGCCTCGATTGTTGATAGTCCCATAGTTGTTCATTCGGTCTTGCCATGCCTCTTTTTCCACTTTGTTCTAGGGTTTTTCTTACTATTGGATTTCACTACGTGTAGATGGTTAGGCGTCTAATTGTATCTTGCTCTGGTTCGATGTCGCGTAAACGTTGACTAAATTTACTTGAGGCGGTGGTAAGCTGTCACCAATCCCTTCACGTTGTCTTTCTTTCATTTCTTTCATTGTCCCTTTCTCGTTCTTTTCTCCCTCTCCCTTCGTGTCCCTCGTGGTATGGCCTGTACCCCGTCTCCCACAGCGACACTCTATGGCGTGCTCACGTCCTTCATTCCGTCGACGTCCTATTCTCAAAGTGGTGCTGACTCCCAGCCCCAAGTAACCACCATTGTCCAGCAATCCTGCGTCGCTTCAGGCACGATCAATGGCTCATCTGTCGAATGCATATCATCCGCGCAGGTCAACGAGGTAACGACGGTCGGTGGTAAGTCTGCTTGCCTCTACCATGTCTCCTTCTATCTGCCGCACCAGTGTTGTCGGCGTTCCGGCGCCGTGACTTGTTCTGGCTACTCTATATTTGTCGTCGTGAATGCTGATCGGATTTGCTAGGCGGTGGTCAGGCTGCGCAAGTACCAATTGTTGTGACCGTCCCAGTCACAGAATCTCAGCCTACCCAAACCTTGTTCGCTCCATGTACCAGTGGAGACACCTCATCTCCTTCGCCAGCCTCTACTCAGTCTTCCACGCCCACCCCAGTGATCACGTCCGTCCTTGTTCAGAGTACTCCTGAACCCTCTACAGTAATTAAGGCCTCCTCGGCGACGCTTTCAGATGGCTCGGTCGTGGAGACAGTTATCACACTAATTTCGACCCAGCCGCCAACTGCCGTATACGTACCTACCACTTCGCTTGCCAGCGCAACCCTGCAGAACAATGGCTCGCAAGACTCAGGAACGAATGTATTACCCATAGTCGGGGGCGTGCTTGGCGGGTTCCTTGGACTGATTGCCATCGTAGGGTGCCTCTGGTGGCTATGGTAAAACCTTGTTGCCTCGTGTCCGAGTAATTACTGATGCGGTTATCTCAGCCGCAGGCGCCGATCGTGGGATGACATCTTTGAAAAGGACGACCTCCAGAATAACGACACTTGGGCGGTAGACGCGCCTGTACGTCGAGACCGCAACAATCGCAGTGTCTCGAGTGCTGAGCCCAGGCCTTACCAATATGGACTTGTCGGGCATGTTATCCCACCCGCTGCGGCCGGTGAAACACTGAGGTCTTCGCATTACGGCTCGGTTAGCGAACAGTCAGGCACACACAGCCGCAACACGTCCTACTCGGCAACCCCATTGCTACAGGGCACTCGCACAGGATCATCGAGGCCTTCAACAGCTGCATCTATTTTGACGGCTCATACCCAACCTGGGTCGAGGGTGCGGAGTTCAGCGGGCAACACTGAGACGCAGGCGCGCTCGTTGTCCATCGTCTCAAGTTCGAATATTACAGAGCCACCGTTGGACGGCCAGTCGACTCCAGCATTGCTCAGTAATTGGTCACCGAACACGGATGATCTAGAGAGTGGTGGACTACTGAATCACACCGGTAGTCCCGGCCCTTCCGCCGAACGCCGCATCTTGCAGATTGTAAATGATGGCCCTCCTTCACCGACAGATACTGTGGCAGGTGCGCGTCGGGCGTCTGGAGGACCGTCGTCACCAAGTATCATCATGCACGTAGACGGAGGACGGGTTCCCGAGGGCACCTTGGTAGGGCTGGATGAAGAACCTCCCGCGTATTCAAGCTAGGCCGTAGCTAAGCGTATCACGGAAAGTGGGTTGGTCCCACGTCACGATCAACTACGCACGGGAAAAACATTACATGGACCTCTTTCACTGGGGCTAATATGTCTCACATTGTTGTTGCGCATGCTCTTATCCCATGCAATTCTGTAGTATACGGACAGTGCATATAATTTCTCTTCCTTGTTAGGGGTCGTCGATCATTGGCAGCTTTTTCTTTGCGTATCTTGGTACCATACACTGGGATTACATGCTACACATCACAACTCGCGTCCACGCTGTCAGGCTATGGGCGCAAATAAATGTCAAAACTAAATCTGTCGGCGCCGGCGCGATAAGTGTCAATGCTTGGGCACGACTTCTAGGATGTCTCCGCTGTCCAATAGTATCTCTTGAATTGAGGTGCAGTGTGACGATGGATCATTTAGTATGTCGTCGAAAGCCTGTGCGAGCACGTAGTTGAGGCTGAAAAGGGCAAAGCGCTCTGTTGTGTTAACCGCAAGATGAAGCACCCGCTGGCCGCTCAGCGAGGAGGTGAGTGGGTATCCTCCCATCGTCGGTGCGATAGAATAGCATCCAAAGAACGGCCCACGAGACGGAGGACTCCGGGATGTTGTACAGTCATCGGGCATAAATAGGTAGTAGGACTCACTGATTCTGCTATATATCATCCCATTCTACTCACACGTATTATATGTTGAAGGCACCGAAATCGTGGATGCGCTCAACCAGCCTTGTGTGGATAATGCAGACCTACGTATTGCATAAGTGGCGAGCAAACGGAGTAACCAAAACCACTTGCCCTATTGTCGGATAGGCAGGTACACACATGAGAGGACGACATCAATGTGAATGTGTACCCTGCGTGACACCTATCGTTCACTGTAACTGCACTATAATCCCTGCTCATCCAGCGCTTCAGATATCCAGGTGCAATAATGGACACCGATTGTGAATCTGTGTCCGGTTGTTGGATGGAGCTCCACGTTTGTCTTACACCAATCAAATAAAGAGAGGGGTCACGTCGTCGATGGCCTAGGTAGTCGTAAACATAACTAAAACTGCCACACAACGCAAAGAAATACCTTCATAAAGGGAATGGCAATGTGAAGCTAATGCATCTGGTCAGTGCCTCTGACCGGGACATGTTGCAGCGACTCGAGCCGCATGGGCAGTGCCAGGCAAAAATCACTGAGTGCTCAGTCAAAACGCGATCTTCTGTCAACCCCTGGCGTATTTGGGGTGCGTAAGAGACCCGGAGATACCTTCTATTGACCAGAAGCCATATTGGACATTGTACTGGTGATCAAACAATGAACTACTTACAAGCTGCTAGAGTACAGCCTGTCCGTACGTGTGAATGATCCAAGCATCGACTCTAGACTTTTACCACTAAACGTGGGAATTGAA
Source organism: Zangia roseola (assembly GCA_038090095.1). NCBI lineage: Eukaryota > Fungi > Basidiomycota > Agaricomycetes > Boletales > Boletaceae > Zangia > Zangia roseola. The sequence continues at coordinate 18,088 of JBBPMD010000051.1, forward strand.
TGAAGACAATGGAAGATAATACGTAAGCGTGTGGGTGCTCCTTTTGTGCAATTTACAAGGCGAGAACAATAGACCGGGTGGTCAGTGACAACATGGCGAGACTATATAAGATTTTGCTCGCTAACCTGGTATGTATCTACATCTCCTTTCCTTTATTTTCTTTCTTACGGTGCTGGGTCACCTTGTGCTTTTATCCTCACAGTCCTTGACAATACATCATCCTCATGGCACCCATACGCACCTGTACGTGTTCTTGTCTACGCGCTCTTTCCTCGCTCATCACTACATGCAGACATTTTCTTTGGTCTCAATGCTGTCCGCGTTCTTAGCATCGTCTCTCTTTTACTTGTCTTCGCGAGCAGTATCCTTGTCATGGTCACGGACATCGAGGCCTCAAACGCATACGAGTCAGCCAAGCAAGGCACCAACACCACCGTCAGTCAAGCTTTCGTCGACTGTGACTACATTGAGTACGTGCAGAGCCCACACGCATTAGCACATCCTCACATTCTCCAAGGGACAGCACCGTGCCAAACCAGATTGGTGGCCTTTTCTGGGCGGTTATAAATCGCCTCTTTATCATATTTCAAGTTGTCACCCTCATTTTGTCCGAACTTGGCTGGCCAGCCGCATTCTTTGATCGCTTCTTCCCCGTGTTGGGAACCCAATTTGGTCTCGGTGCATTGGGTATCTTCCAGGGACTGTGCGTTTTTCTGTTATCATTCCTAACGTGCAAACATGCTCACTTTCATATAGAATCGGCGCCTCAGTCCTTTCTCAACACGTTGACGATTTCACCCTCGTGGCCGCCTTCTTCCTCTTTGTTATTGGTTGTCTCAACATGCTCCTTGGTCTTATCTTCCGCGAGTCGGCAAAGGAAAGACGTTCCATCAGGGCATGGCGTGCTGGTACCCAGAACGCCCTTCCCACTCACACATCCCGTGACTCAATTATCAATCGTTCCAATACTGGATCGTCTGGACGGTCGTATAACTCTTCGACCCTGTACGAAGAGAAGAGTCGTGAGCCAACCGAGTTTGGTGCCACAAGGAGTGCGAGCCGTGCCGGATACGGTTTTGGACGCCAGGGTGAGAAGGCAGCGGGAATGAAGGGTTTGTCGCATTCACCAATCACCTCGTGCTTTGAATGACCTTGCTCCCAGGTTTCCTCATCTCCAAGCCCCTTGAATCATTGCCACGTTATGCTGCGCGCCCCACTAGTTCACCCTCGCCTGCCCCCCGCTCACCGTCGCCAATACTCGACACCGAGCAACACTTTCGGTCCAGTGGGACTGCTCTATGACTCCACGTCTAAATCATTGATTGATTACGGACTGGCACGACAATAAATGAACCAGTATAGGGCTTATAAATTTGGACAAGTACAGACCCTTGCACTCAGACATTCTTACATACCACGTATCTAATATTTTGTCTTGTTGTAACATTTGTATCTAGCAAGCATGTCATGATGTGTAGCTTTAGTCCCAACCGCCGATAATACTATCATTCATCCTCATGACATGTATTCATCGTCCGACCGGTAGTTAGAACATCGATCGATCAAATAATTGTCAGACAATTTCTTATTCAGAATCGTCGTCGGACATATCCATGTCCGCCATTGATCCATCATTGATGGTATCAAAATTGTCACTTGATCTAAGGAATGGTGTGTTGTCGTTATGCAAAGGCGACTCCGGTGTGGTGGGGAGTGGTGGCGGCGGCGCGGCCGGTGGTGGTGGAGCAAAATTCCTTTCCGGGACCACGTAACTTGTGGGACCAAACGCACCGGGCACTCTCCACGGTGGCACCGAAGGAACAGTGTGGCTTGTGTCCAAGCCATCAGAGAGTATGCGGTCCCAGAGTGCCCGTCTTTCCGAAGTGAACGTAACGCTCACTCGAGAGGGCGCCGTTGAAGCCAACTTGTCCAGTGGTACGCTATTGTGAATAGAGAGTCCTGTGGAAGAGAAATACGTATTTGGGTAGATTGCCCATCTGATCTGTCCTACTTCGGCAGGCATGGTCACTGAGCTTGCTTCCGCAACCGAGGGACAGTGTGGACAGGGCATTGTGAGGTCAATTTTTTCGTCGTTGTCTGCACCTTCGAAAATGGCGAATGCATCACAATCTCCGGCCACCTGCCGGTCCCCGTCGCCATCCAGAATACGGGAGCAAACCAGCTTCCTCGGGTCTCTACAGCCAACCCATCCGGGAGGATAGCCCCAGCACGCCATGTTACGAAGCCACTCGACTGTATTCCCAGGGTCCCCCTCTTCTAATCCCAGTGCATCTCGCAAGAGAGGACCGCGAATCACGCCCGGTTCAAAAGAATCGATCCATTCAAGTCGTTGTTGCTTCCATCCTTCTGCCACATAGATGCGGATGGTTCCTTGCCCGACGAGGTCAGGATGAAGGAAGTGAAAGAACTGGCGTGACAGGGAGACCAACTGACGATCAATAGTTTCTGGACACGACGCAACGGCGTGATCTGAGGAGCCACAATTAAAGCATAGCCTGAGATCGTGTTCTGTGAGAGGGTGTAATTCGTCGTTTTCTTGACCAAGCGCACTGCCGGGAACCCTGTCGTACAAACAAGAGAGACAGCCAGTGGAATATGTAGAAGATGTCGTGTCAACAAAGAAACAGTCGCCGGAATCGGTGATTATCCCGTCGATTGATCCGAGTCCAGTTTTGCATCCCGCAGTTTCAGCGCCTCGAGCACTGTGGAGGCATCCCAGCGACCCTTGGCTATCTCCATCCCGTCGAGATGGAGGGCGGGGATCCAGTAAATGTATTTCCTCTTCCACCTTTCCTGACCTTTCTCCTGGATGTTGATGACTTCCAGATCGAACTCTCGCTAGGCGCTTTTGGTGAGTTGCGTGTGCCGGATGAATATGCGCATGACGCGCACCTGTTTCTTTACTTTGGCAAGTTCTGCCTTGGCAATCTGGATATTCGAGTTCATCACTAGATGTTTTCAGGTGCTGTACGATACACACCTCACAGAGAGAACACTGGGGGCCTGAGAAGAGGGTGAGACGGGCGATTCTGGCTGCCATTCCTAATTGGCGGCTGACAGAACTTCGGTAGTGAATTGTGGCTGTGAAAACACAAACAATTGAACCGGCTGCCGGGTTGAACTTGGAAGAGTCCTAGTCGATGCTCAGCTGCTCGTCCAAGCCAGTCTACGCTCAATGATCTGCTGGTATGTCAGTTCAAGAACCAGCCTGGCTGAAGAGAAGTAACCTCATTTCTCGCCTCATTTTCTCACTACTCACCGCTATTCAGCGCGGCCATGTCCGTTTTTCTCTCAAGGTCGATGCCTCTTTGCAGACTCGTGCAATTTTCTTCACGATGTTAAGGTGAAGAACGCTGTCTTGCAGCCTTCCCTCAAGGTCAGAAAGTCTGCACTCCTTCCCAAGCCCGTTTTCGATCTCCCTTCCGTCGTCGTCGATGCCGCCAGCCCCCGCTCGGAGGGCTCGGCAATCTCTGTTTATGATCCATCACGCTATTCTGGACTCTTGTCCGTCCTTTCCGATGTCATTGGACCAGCTCCGGACCCCTCTACCATATCCCTCCCAGTATCCCCTCCGATATCCACCGTTGCGTTCAGCTTCCCTTTGGCCGAGTCCGATGTGAACACAGAGCAAGGTACTTCTGACACCGAAGCTACTTTGGTCGATCAATCCGAGAGTCAGTCGGAAGTTTTCCTTCCTGAAGAGGATGGTGAGCTTCCTGCTGAACCAGTCGTTTCTGTTCCAGACGACACGGAAGCTACCAATGGGAACGCCACATCCTGTTCCGTGGAGGGTATGGAAACACATGTAATAGGGTCAGATGACGAGGACGAAGCTATGGATGATAACCGAGAGCAGGATTTAACCACGATGGCATCGAACAGGCAATCGACTCTCTCGTCGTTCACCGGTGCGTCACTATTGGCGTCCCCCAGGGGCAGCGTGTTCGGGGAGCCTTCTGCATCTAGTCTTATTGAGGACGGTGCTGCGAACCTCTTGTCCCCTGTTGAACTCTCGGCCAAGCTTCGACCGTTTCCTATTCCTTCGTTGCCTTCCAGGCTTGAAAGAGGGGATTTAGCCGATTCAGGATATCCCGATGGAGATGGTTGGGGCCCTCTTCCATTTCCGCGCTCCCCTCCAAGAAGCTTTCGATCTTCGGTGATATTGCTATCACATTCGCGGCGAGCATCATACTCCTCTTTGGCACTAAAGGACAGAAGAGTATCATACGATGTCCGCGCGGTTCGCCCGTCGCTTCGAAATCCCGTTGACGTCATCGAGGAAGTTGATTCCGGTAGCACTTCGGAACACAGTTCGAAGGACGATGAGGATACTGCCTATACCATTTACGGTGCCTATCATACTTCACCTTCCGAAGAACAGGGCGGAAATGAGGCTTGTGACCCTTTGCAAGGAGATGTCACTGCCGTAGCGGACGGGAAGGTCAAGGAAGATGATGGGCAACTAGAAGTTCCCGCAATCAGGCAAAGCTCCCATCGGTCTTCGAATGAATATCTTCGTCCAACGAAAGAATATGATCTAGAGTTATGCAACCAGGCTTCATTCGTTTCCGATGACAATCTATCCTTCCGGACCGCACTTTCAGCGCAGCCTTCTTACGACAACTTGAGCGATATTTCCAAAGTATCACCCGTCAAGCAGGACTCTCTTCTTTCTTTTGTTTCAGGCTGCTCAACTCCCAACACATCGATACTCTCGCATTACAGTGACGCAGACGAATCCCTAGAACAGCCCATTGTCGGTATCCATGTGCGCGAGTCTTGTCTCGTTATCACGACGGATCTGGCCAGCCAAGATCACAACACTGGGATCTCTGAGGCTCTTGCCCCAGAAGAGTGTTCCTTTACGGGAGAAGTTACCCTGCACTCCAACATACCATTCGCCCCAGTTGGCTCCTATGATCTCCAGGGATATTCTCCAGTAAAGGTTACTGCCCCGCGGAGGTCTCTGTCTGGGGCCCTAACGTCCACTCTACCATTGGATAACTCCCGCAACTTGCCTTCAGCCACGGATAGTCCCAGCTATGTTCCTTCGTGCGCCGACAGTATCTCTGTTCCCGCACGTGCCAACGACCCTCAGGAGTTCAATCTAGAAAATGTTATAGCCTTGTGGGAACATTCGCCGAGTGTTTTGCCGTATACTCGGGACTCTCCCCATTCGAGCCCATCGACTGGGAGTTCCTACAGTTTGTCTTTGTATGACGACACTCTTGGCCATGCTCTTGCAAATGCAGGCAACGTTGAGGCGTACTCTCCGGGGAAGGTCATTTCACCGCAGGAGCAGTCGTCCAATGCTTTGCACCGTGACGATTCTTCCTCAAATCTGAACTCGTCAGCGGAGGATTCTCACGGCCCAATATCTGTGAAAGATGTCCTTGGCTCTGCAGCTCAGGGCGGGAATGGAAAACACAGCATCCATTCGCTCAAGGTTGTTGCCTTCCAGGAAGATTTGTCTGGTGCCTTTCATTTCGATGAATATGATCCGGAGTCCGGCAATGCTCCTTCAGGTACTGGCGAGATACAGACACTTTCCCCGCAGGAAGATTTGTCTGTTATGCGTTCGTCTCCAAAATCGACCTCGTCATCCCAAACTCCTCCCAACCAACTCCTCCCCGGCTACCCACACCCGAACCCCAATGACGACGCACCGGGGGGCCCAGTGCCACTTTTCGTTTCACCCGACGGCGACTCCCAGAGCCCGAAAGTTGGAGCCAGTCTAGGATCTGATGAAACTACCGACTCTTTCGGCTCTGGAAACGCTAATTTCACGCAGCGGTTGTCGTTTCCCCTCCCCTCCCCCATTCTATCAGCTGAGTTTGTCGGGTACTCCTCTACCCTGTGCGAAGGACCTGTCGTACATCACACCAAGGAGGTGCAGAACACTGGCAGAGTGTCTCGACATGAAGAACATCACTCGGGTTCCGACCTGACGGAGAAAGCGCGACCAAGCCAGCTCCCCGCAGTTGGGTCTCCTAACGCCAGCGCTGACTCCGCTTTGCGAAGGAATCGAGCTGCGTCCGATCTCACTGTGAAAGGGAAATCACCTCATTTGACTGTTCCTGAGGAGATTTCGCATGGATCAAGGTCACCGGGCCCATCTGATTCTGTCCAATCACTTTATGACCAGCATTCTAATGGTGACGCTTCCTATGTTAGCTCAGAGTTCTCTAGTCTCGCGCACAATGCTACAGTACCTCCAGATGTGTCTACCTCTTGGGAGGCACACTCCCATGGGGTTCACCCGCAGGCCCTGCATCGCCCACCTCATACCCTCCAAAGAGAAACGTCACCAGTTTCCGACAGAATGCGCAACACTCCCCGTTCAGACTCTCCGCAGTCTGAAACTGCCTTCCGTCCTCTTTTGACGGGGCGCAGGTCGTTTCTGCGTTCTTCCCTCGCTGAACTCGTCCCGAAGGCAAACTTTACTACCACCGAGAGCTCTTCTCCCACACACCCGTCGAATCGGTTACAGGCTAGGGAGATCGGGAGTACTGTGGTCCCATTAGGATTTCGGCGCTACAAATCCCAGGTAAGTAGGCAATATTGACTAAACGACTATGGGACTTAGTTTCTACTCAGCCAATATCAATGCAGTCATTGCGATCTGTATCCCAGCCGCTTCAAGTACCCCCAGCGTCCGAGCTCCGAGCGGTATTACGTATCCGAACCGACGTAGCGCGAAGAGACCTGCCTCCAGAATGCTCTTCTGCAAACCAGGTTTCCTTCAGAACGCAGTCGCCCTTACCTGCGCAATCGATGTCCGCGCCCCCTACAGGCGGGTTAAGACAACTCCACCTCGTCAGTAGCGTCATAACAGTTTGACTACCCCACACTGATCCTCTCTCCCAGACCTCCATCGTGAACAAGAGATCTTCTACATTGTCCACCCAATCATCAAGCATCCCATCTAGCATTGTGTCCAGTGAGTACCCTGGAATCACTAGTCGCACCCCGATATCGACGAATCGTTATTTTATAGTAGATCATATATTCAACACACCTTCCCCGCAATCTCCCAGTGTATCATCTACAACTTCGCTTACACATAGTTCATCATTGGTATGTCGGTGTTTCCCCTGTTTGAATTGATTAGCTAACTGGCGCTAGTATTCGTCCTCATGCGAGCAAATACCCGAGCATATAAACCATACCCTCAAGCGCTGCAGTTCCGACTCTCTCATTCCGAAAGTCACAGAAGATGCTGATTTTACGTCACAATCTTATGCGACGCGTCGTGATTCACGATTCTCTTACGCACCCGTCCAACAGACAGCATCCTGGCGTTTGTCCCACTATCGAGCAGGTTCTCGAAATTACACTTCGGCTGATGGATCTCGTCGTGTTTCTAGGAGGACTTCGACATTAAGTCTTTCTTATGTTGTGGGCGAGGAGCAAGGCACTGACGACGGTCCCACCACGTCGCATTCAACCGTGCCTATCCATGCAGATGGCTGGACTGGCCCTGTTTCTGTCCCCACACCTCCAGCTCACGCCATCGCTATGCCCAAGCCCACGCTCCTTCTTGCTATTGCTAGTGATGATGTGGACCAAGTGCGCCGAGTTCTTGAGAATGGCGAGGCCGGTCCAAACGATTCTGTTGGACCCCAGTCGGCACTGGCATTCACGCTTACCAATGACAAGCTAGCGCACAAGCAAGAGATTGTCAAAGCTTTGCTTGCTTATGGTGCAAACCCCTCGGCATTGCAAAATCCAATCTTGAACCCTGCGCCACGCATACATGAGGGTGATGAACCGAGTAGTCCCCCTCCTGAGACTACACTCGAAGGAATGGATCCAGCGACGAGGTAATTTAAATTGTTTCTTGGTGTCTTAGCTCATGCATCTGTTACACGTAGATACTTCGTTGCCCGTGCTGATGCAGCTCACACTCGGCAAACTTCACAATTAATATACCGCTCGTTTTTCCGACCTCTGACACGGGTTCGATATGACGTCATTGGGCAAGACTGGGCGCTGGAACAATTGTTCCGCGTTCTTAGCATGCATTCCCAGAAGCTAGCTGTGGCGCCTATCGTGGTTTTGTTGTGTGGTGCGTTGTCCAACTCTTTGGCACCCGCAGCCCCAGTCATCCTAGCACAGGTCCAAGCGGTCACGGAAAGAGTTTGCTTGCACGGAAGTGTATGTCTGTTCCCCCGACTGTAGGACTTGGCCTTTGACACTACCAAATAGTTGGATCCTTACTTGACGTCCCTACTCACACTGTGAATATGACTACTCTCAGATCGACTCATGACATCTGGCAGTCGTATTCTATGAGTCCGTACGAGGTGAGTCAGGCTGCCTACCACACCACCATAGATATCAACGAACGAATTTGCAGGAACCTTCGTCATATACTCTCTCGGAATTCTTGACCGAAAATGAGGGCAAGAGATGTGTCGTCGTGTTGGATGTGAGGATTGTTCGTTGATAAGATTGCCATTGGTTCTAACCCAACACTCCAGGAAATTGAGAAAGTTGAGGACCAGAAGGCGCTATGGTCGCTCCTGATGCCATGGGAACTAGGTTCGTCTTTTGACGTTCGACTGCATTTAGGCTAATTACCTGGCAGGTCGATGTTCCTTGGGGGCCGGAAAGCGCCATGTTGATGCGCGCAATGTTATTTGGCTAGGAACATCGAATATTGGTCACGAATTGGTTTTCGAACACCATGGAGATCGCGCGGAACCAGACAAACGGATGCCCCGCGAGGAATACCTTGAACTAACGGGTATGCTGCGACCCCATGTCTCGCACTGCCTGGGGGTACGACCATTCTTCTCCTTGTCAGAAGTTCACTGAGACACGACCAATAGGCTTCATTGGTTTCTCGCGTCACCACGGTCCTCCCCTTTGTGCCCTTCACGTTGGATGAAAAGAAGGCAATTGCCGCGGAAGCTGTCTATGCGCTTGCTGGCGATGCGTCGAAGACGTTGTCTCCTCAAGATGTAGAGTCCTTGGTTATGAAGGCTCTGTCAAGCTACCAACCTAGCGAAGGAGCACGTTCGCTACATAGAGCTATTTCGGTCATCTTGATTGACAGGCTCTAATATACTTACTTACGTTACATACTATTTTACTACTGTTGTCATGTACCTACTGCTACATCTATGCACAGCATGTCAATCACAATCTTTTTGTTTCATCCGACGAGTTGGACAAATCCACTCATCCACTCCCAGTCCTGTCCAGCGTGTTTTCTGAGATGTTGTGATGCTGACTCCCGCCTACATGGCTACATTCTTCCGGTTGTTGACCTTCGTTCTGGGCAGCGGAAGTTCCGATTTCGCCGCTGAACATAACAGCGCGTGAACTCCGAGTGGGACATAGGGCGTCTTTTCATCACAGTTCCTGTGCAAGCATCACTGGCAACATCCTTTCGATCCCACGTCCATGGTATTGCGAATCCTCGGGTTGATGACAAGCGATGCGCTGTCGCGAGGGATAGTGATACGAACTTCAAGTTGGGGACTACATATGTAGGCTCGATTTGAACCTTCTGGCTCTCATTCTCGACAGCTAGGCGGTTCCCTGAAGGCGGCGTCTCTTCACTTATGAGCTCCCCTTCCGCTCCAATCAGCCCAGAGGCTACGTCAGCCTCAGAGGTTGACGCATCTTCGACACCTACTCCCCAATCGTTCAACGCCCCAAGCCTTTCACCTGCCGGGACTGCTTCGGTCGTTGTCTTTCTAGCACTCATTGGGCTGGTTGTCATAGGTGTGTTTACCTGGATTCACTCTTCGAACGATCAAATTTTAATCACGACGCGTATCTGCTGAAGGGATCGCCTTTTGCCTGATTCGAAGACGTCGGGGAGCACCAAAGGTTCCAGACGAACCACCGTCTCAAAAGGCGACACACGACGTCGAGGCTCCGGCCTTGACGCGCCCGGTTGCCCCTCCATCAGATGTACGGTGGACGCCCCAAATCCGTTCCATCAGCGGTCGCGTGGACTCGAATATATCATCTGCGGCTCTGCCTGTAGGGCGCGCGCGGTCCCCGCTCCTGTACAATTCCCAACAACCCCGCCACTTCCATGTTGGATATCACCCTAGATCTGCACCCCCGCGCGCAGCGTCATTTCCACAAAACGAATTACCCCGCCCGATGAAAGTGGACTTGTCCCCTCCGGTGACACCTCACGCGCTTGCGGCGAGTGGTATGGAAACACGGTCGTTGGGCAGGTTTGGACAAGGTCCGAAAAGTTAGTGAGATATATATGGCGAGCTACAGTAATACTGGTCTGTTCCATGACAGGTTTGAGCTACGCTAGTCACGCCGACCAGCATTCGCGATTCCATTCCAGAAAGCTGGCTAGTACTAGCAACTTCTTTGTAGCACGCTAACTTATTTAGTAATTATTGTATTCATCACGAGTCCAACAATGTTGATATAGATGGTTTCTCTGAATGGCTTGCATGCTTTCTCGGACAATCATGACCCAAGGAAGTTTATAAGACATGAATGATGATGATATTACTGTATGGGATTAAGTATCGGAATATGGTCTTCTATTCCTCTGGGAAGTGTGCTTTCCGCCTGAACTTCGCCTGGTCTCGTAGCCACTATAAATGCATCAGGAAAAGTTAGGGAGAACCCCAGTGATACATACCTGACGGTATTGGTGTAGGGAACCAATTTTCTCTCCTGATAGTATTATGTTATATTAGAGAGGTCTTGGACGAAAGATTGAGAAGCGCTATACCATAGTAATCCGGTACAGGATTATTCGCGCTTTGTCCCCTTGGGTCAACACGATTTTTGACTATATGCCTATAGAACTCGTGGTCCTTTGCCTCTATAAGAGCGAGCGTGCGACGATGTGTCATTCTCCAGCAAGCTGCACCAATTGTGGGGCCCAGAAGGTATCCGAGACCTTGGAAATATTGGACACGAGGTAATGATAATCACTGGGATCCACACACCTGTGCATGCCATCGTACAAGCACCATAGAAGAACATGGGATCAATTCCCTGTAGTACAAAGATTATAATTCATTTCAACATGTGGGATAACGTTGGGGGCCCCACCATAATTGGCTTGGTTGCATCAGTCTCTAGAGATCCAAAGTACGCGGCTCCGCCCGCCAGACCGAGAAAAGAGGCAGGAATAGTTATGGCCTGAAAAGAGAGCATAAACAGGAAGGTGATCCGAAAGAAAACACAAGCAGTATTACCGTCTCCCATCTGCGCTTGCCGCGTCGAATCTCGAGGTATTCCGGCCATGTTATTGTGTCCTTGGAGGATTCAGAGACGGTGCTGGAGTTTTTGCGGATAAAACTTGTCTTCCTTGGCGTAGCGGGTCTCGTTGTCACTGGGATGCGGATTCCACGACCATATGAACGTTTGAGCAAGGACGCCATGAGAGTGATGTCAAGCACAAGAAACAAATATGCAGCAAGCCAGGTATTTCACACGGCTATATATACCTACGCGTCCAACTCGACAAGGATGCAAAGCCCACTAGCATCCACTTACTGTCCGTTTTGCACGGATAAATGTCGATTATCTGTCGTTCAAGTTGAGGACACTGACCCCTTCTCATTGAACAACCTCTTTCCTGCCGGCACGATCACAGTGACTGTCCACGACGGTGAATCGCCGTGCCCCACAAGCAAATACAAAAGTGGCGCTTGGTACTCTCTTCCAACACGGACATCCGTTCATCCAGAGGACAGCCTTTTTAGGGAGTTGTCTTTTCTGACGGACCATCTCTTTCTCCGTGCAACCTGTTGGCTCGGCGCAGGCGGACGCATCATTGTTATCAGAATCTACCTCATCCCCAATGACTTGCCGAATGTCCACGGGCGATTACACTGTCGCTCCGAAACCGTGCTCAAAAAAGCGCAGCGCCACATGCACAATATTCTGCCGCTCATCGAGCAAAACAAAGACTTATGGGCTGCAGACGAGGCTGGTCTGAATTCTGCGCGAAAGCACTTCCTACCTAGCCACATTGTCAGTGAAGTCTGAGTTTTTTTGTTTCGTTGTTGATATTGACCACTGGAAGCAGGATAACCGTACGATGGCCGAGATTTATAGTGATCTTCCTTCTCCTACGCTCGAATCCCTTCCAACAAGTGAAAACACGAGACTCTCTCACCATATTGCGTCCGGAGGTGTAATATGGGGTTTGAGAGCCACTCTACATCGCTATCAACGCCGTTCAGTTTCTGTGATGCTCCACAAGGAATTGAGTACTAGGCCTGTTCCAGATCCATTGTACATCGCTCTCCCATGCATGTCAGGCACCGATTGTTACATCCAGCCGTCGACTATGTCTATCTTGCGAGAACGTCCTACCTTTTCTCCTGCTCGAGCTGGCATACTCTGTGAGGAGCTAGGTACGTCTGACCCAGGTATGGAAACCCGTAACTCAGCTCTGTTTCAGGAACGGGGAAGACGGTCATGGTCATTGCTCTTGTTCTTGCCACCGTCAACCGACTGGCAGATCCCGAGGAACCCCAGAATGATCGACCAGTCATGACCCCTCTGGCTTACCGCAGCTTTCCCTCCAAGGAACATGCTCTTGCGCGGGACAGAGCTGGCTTTGGGCGGGGAGCTATTCGACAAGTCCCGTCTCTTGTTGAACTTCTCGTAAACTATTTCTCTTTGTTCAAGTCCACCACAGGTCGCCCTACCTTTGCGGACGAACTGGAAGCGAGTCACTTGTGGCCGCTGATACGGGCCAACCAGCCATTTTATCATCATTACAACACTAGCGAACCGAAACGACCACAACGCCGGGTACCTAATCTATCCCCTCGTACCATGTACCTCTCCTCTGCTACGTTAGTGGTTGTCCCGTTGACACTGCTGGGTCAGTGGAAAGCTGAGGTTGACAAACATTGCCATGACTCTGTTCGATATCTTGTCGTCCGAAATTCCATGGAACTTCCTCCTGCTAGGAAACTTGCATCAGATTATGAGGTAAGGAAGCTCGTGGATCTTTGAATTCTTTCATTGATCAGTATTGTTCCAGTTCATTATCATGAGTGATTCCTGTATGTAGATCGCGCGACACCTAGCGCAGAGACTGATAGTCGGCAGGTTTACGAAAAGAGGCCGGGAGGGACAATACGGAAAAGCTCCATGGTCTCAAATCGTGCACCTGCTCATGCTTGGCAGGATCCCGGGTCCCAGATTGCCGATGTCTGGGGGACCGTGAAGTCACGCCTCTCTTACAGGTACGATGGAAAAGGTTGGTGATCGATGAAGGGCATAGCGCTGGCAATAAGTCAGCCGTTGCCAATCACTTCGTCCCCAAACTAAGCATCCAGCACAAGTGGATCGTAACCGGAACACCTACATCCAACATACTTGGTCTCCAGCTGGGGCGTACGATTGGTGAACAAGAGTGCGAGAACCAGGCTGGCTCAGCTGACTCCGTCACCAACCCTGATCCCACTCTTTCCGAGCCAGCGCTTCTTGCTCAAGGCAACGAGTGCCCCGTGCGTCTTTGGGGAAACTATGACGCTCAGAGTCTGGGCAAACTGGGGACCATGATTGGGGGTTTTCTTGCCGTTCCCCAATTTCACAGACGCGAGGTCTTCTCTGCCCATGTCTCAACACCCCTATGCCATAAACGCGGACCACGGCCCGGCGCCATCGGTGTTCTCAGTCAAGTAATGGAAATGGTAATGGTTCGTCACAGGTTAGTGAGAACGTATGGCCGCGTACTTGTGCTCATCTTCTGGTAAGAATCGAGGATGTGGAAAGTGATATTCTGCTGCCTCCGATGCACCATGACATAGTGTACATGGATCTGGGAAAGTACGCTCTGAAGTCGTACAATGCGATGCAAGCTGGGCTCGCTATCAATGCTATTGATTCAGAACGCCAAGGCCGAGTAGGTCAATGTTATTGGACATTGTGTAGTCTTGTTGCTTAGTTTGATCCAGGATTACCTCTTTGATCCGAGCGTATGTCACGCCCATTTTATTGTGCAATGGCTCTGTCGCTTAAGTATCATACCATCCGAGACAGAAAACCGGGGATTTGCAGGCGGCCATGAGCAACTCGTCACAGTGAGTCACTGAGCAATAGCTCTCGTCTGATCTCGTGGATTTCTTATCGGATTACCATTTTCAGGGGACTTTTCTGGTCCTCATCAGATATTCTCTACAACGTGGAAGAGATATCCTCCTACGCAGATGCCTACATTGCCCGTGCGATCCAGCGACAGATTGATCCTGACGATTTGGATCTCCTGCGGCAAGCCCTGCAACATGCGTATGGACTGCTTGCGTGTGCTGCGTCGATGTCTGATTGACTAAGCTTTTGTAGAGCTGCCGCTGCCAAGGACCAGATGTGGAGGGTGATGCAGCCTTACCTTGACGTTCCGTTCGAGGTATCTGGTCTTGACCCTGATGTTTTTCGAGCATGGACGCGAACTGCGCACTATGGCGATAGTCGGGCGGTCACTGTCATGCATCCAGACCGACTGGTGAATCTGCGCTCACTTGTGCGCAAGATTCCCCTAATTTCGAGTGATCAACTCGTTGGCGAAGGTCACTACCTGGATGAAACAGAAAGGCGGACAATGGATTTAAAATCTAATGACTCACGTGGGACCGGGCTTTGCGCGAAACAAGCTAAGGAAATGGCGAAACAGGTACAACGGACGATCGAAGCTCTGAAGAACCATGTAGAACGAATGGACACATCCGATGATGAAGATAGTCAGCATGTGAACAAGGTAAACCAAGACGATCCCAGTGAAGCGGTTGCGACCCACGTACTGGAATGTTCGCCTCTATCTGGAGTGAAAGTCGGGCCTTCGATGTCGACAAAACTCAATTATATTCTTTCTGAGGTATGTCTGTACACACTGGCACGTGATCGGACACTACAATATTAATGTTCATGTCGGTAGATCGAGCAATACTCTGCGAATGAGAAATTTCTAATATTCTCGAATTCTCTTTTAACGCTCTTTCAAATTGGCGAGGCCTTGGCGCTATTCGAAATCAAGTGCTTACAGTACACGAACCACGAAGAATTGCTACTGAGAGAACAATGCCTCATAACCTTCGAAACGTCGGACGTGCACAGAGTTCTCTTGATGGACCTGAAGCTTGGCGCGCGTGGCTTGTCGGTTTGTACAACGGATGCGTGATCTGGAAACTGACGAGTTTTGTAGAAATTTGGTATCAGCCTCCCGAATCATCTTTTGTGAACCAGTCTGGCATCCTGATGTCGAGTCACAGGCTATCAAGGTTTGCAACACCCCCGATACCTTGCAGTTGTAATCTCACTCCTTCTAGCGTGCTCATCGCATAGGACAAACAAGAGCCGTCACCGGTGAGTCTTTTCTTCCTGAAACAGACTTCAATATTCAGGTTCTTTTTAGTGAAAACATTGGTTATCCGTTCTACCGCTGAGGAAGCCATGATCGCCCGGAGACAGTACTTGCGAAGTAGTGACAAGGTTCCAAGTATGACGATGGAAAGTGGTATGCGAGAGTACCTAAAGGTAATTCGTAGCCCTTTCTGAATTCTATTCTCACCTGACATGGAATCAGTATCCTCGCTTCTTGAGCGAGTCTACGGCGAGCGGTCCAACTAGTGTGGTGCTGTCACTGGATAACAATCAGGTGACGTTAGCTCACTCGATCGGGGGTGAGAGCGTCGCCAGCAGAATTGATATCGACACAGATATCTCTGCTGATGGGTCAGAGGGGCTAAGGGAGGCGGTGCCATGCAAGAGAGTGAGATTCGAACAGTGATCATGACAACGAGTGCAAGCTATGATACTTATACTTAAGTACAGTAATTGATGTTGTGGATAAACCCCAGTTTCGAGGTCATGTGACCGACGCGACGCGGTTGTTTGACGAGCCGAGTCAAGTCATCGGACTATCTTCCACCAAGCATCGATGCTCGCAATCATTACACACAACGGGACCAGCCTCATAGAACCAGCCAGTTTCAAAAATTTGTCAACTTCCTCGCTCCCTGTTTCCAAATCTTTGGAATGCTCTGCAAGCGCATGGTCTACAGACAATTCGCAACTCTACTTGGTCAACGCCTCCTCCATCAAAAGATATACCCCATCGGAGTGCCTATTGCATGACCTTCACCGTGGATCCGACGCAGTGACGTGCTTGGAAGTGAAGGATAAGAATGGGATACTCTTCTTCGCGACCGGGAACAAAGTGTGGTCGCTAGACTATACCCACTCGCCTGCAAAGGTTCTATCCTCACTGGAACCCCACAAGAACACTGTAATGCGGATATCGATGTCCAATGATGGTACTTTGCTGGCATCCGTGTCGGCTTCAGCGGTCTTTGTGCACAATTTGACGCTTTCGTCACACACTCAATTGAAGGGGCTCCCAGACAGAAAGCCCATCACCTGTTGCTTATTCCATCAACACTCAAGGACCAGGCTTTTGTTAGCCGTTGGACCGGACATCGTGGTCTACGATTCGATGCGTCCCTCTAGCCCACTCAAGACCGTTCGTATTCCTGGAGGTGGAGACATCACGGGGATGGCAGACAGCCCATTTAGCAAGACTCTGGTCGCTACTGTCACGTCCAACGGCGGTGTAGTACTTGTCGATCTGGACAAAGAAAATGGGTTTGTGACCTGTAGTAGGAATTAACATGCTAGTACTGACGCCTCGTGCCAGGATACTGAAGGCTGTCAACGTGAAAGCTTCGCTTACCTGTTGTGCCTTCACTGCGGAGGGCGCTGCCATATATCTAGGCACTGAAAGTGGTAAACTCTTGATACTTGATTTGAGGTCACTGGAGAAAGAGCCCAAGTCGTTTACCATTGGAGACGACGAAGGTCCCATCAGGGCAATTAACGTTCAAGTAAATGTTTCGCTTTGCAGGGTACACAGAAACTCACTCGTGTTTACAGAGGAAGACGAAGTCTCGCCCTCAGGGTGCCGATACCACGAAGGTCAAGTCATCTTCGGCAGTAGTTGCAAGATCATCTCCACAACGTCTTACGTCTTTATCACGGAAGGCATCCACTAGCTCCGTTACCGTTGCTGGTGGCATTAAGTCACCCATCCGCGTTACGGTTGCGTCAAAGATTCGTGCTGGAGGTGGGGTTACGCCCAAAAAGAAACTTTTCTCTCCTGTGCGAAGCCCGTTGTCAGAGACTAAAAACCTGGGTCTTGATGCACAGCTGGCAGCTTCACGTTCTCGTACGCAACTAAGTCCATACTATTCTACATCTTCATTCACTTAACGTTGACTCTTAGCAACATTATCTCGTCGCGTGAAACCTTTCAAACTTCAAACAAACAAGAGGCTTGAAGACAATGGTGGTCCAGAGGCTGGGTCGTCCTCACCTACGTCAAAAGAGTTGACGAAGCTAGCAAGTGCAAAACAACGAGAGAAACCTAACCCCTCCAAAAAGGTGGGGCTGGTCGAACATATAGGCCTCGGGCCTGCTCCAGAGTCCATCTCCGGGCATCTTGCAGCATTGCGAGCCCGATCTGGTCCCGTATCAAACGGCGGCCACAGCGATCGCGCGAAAACCACGGCACGTCGGATTATCTCCGAGTCTGCCGAGACTGTAGCTGCGGGAAGAAAGGTTAAGCCCACTTCAACTGCTTCCATGGAAAGCAAATTATCTTCGAAACCTATTAACGGAGGCATACGGATGCAGAAACGACGGGAACCACGGTCAAGTACGCCAGACAATTCTGGTGACCATCTCGATTTGTCCTCCCCCGAGTTACCACGCGAGCCTGTCACGCCGATCTCATTGGGCAAGAATGGGATGAAAGCTCTCTTTGCTAGCACGATTACCACTGGGGTTGGTATTCTCGGGCTTACCAGCCCCGAAGTGGCAAATTGGGCTCAAGGCGAGGGTCGGAAAGGAAAGGGGAAGGAAAAGGTTGTAGAGACGAAGAAGGCTAGATTTGTGCAGCAGGAAGATAATGGAAACTCATTCGATGAGTTGGAAGACGAATGCGTCCTTGAGGCTTCCCTGGAGGAGCTGCAAGATGAAGAACGGGAACAAGAACTTTCCCTGCAGGTATCACCACGCCGACGAACCGCACCACCACCATCCTGGCTCCATTCACCCCATCGCCCGTCAGCTGCAAATATAAACATGAACTCAGCTGCACACGACTTCCTGCGGGGGATCGTCCACGAGGTCATGTACGATTTCCAGCGCGAGACCAAGGCGGAGATGATGGGTTTGCATCTAGATCTTGTCCGGATGGGTAGGGGATGGAAGCAGGAGCTCAGAGACGTGATGGGAGAATGGAGCGGGGAGATACAGGAGCTTAAAGCGGAGAACAGGCGGTTGAAGGAGGAGAATGAGAGGCTTCGGAGAGGTTACTGATATTCGTAGTTGCAATATACGCGACGCGTTCATTATCATCACGTGTTCGCGATGTCGAGATGTTCGGGAGTTGTCACTTTGTGGCGGTTGTATTATGTGCTTATCTAGTAGGCATGGCCTGCATATTTGAATCTTCCTCTACAGTATCCACAAACGCGCTCATCTTTTCAGGCGGCGAAATATGGGACAAGCCAGACGCCGCCATTTTACACTCCGTGGACCTGCCAGGGCCGTCTAGTGCTACAGCAAATGGGACAAGTCAATCAGACGAAGGGCAACGTATCAGTACTTATGTCCGTGTTTTTGAAGGTATGTTTGTCTTCCTGTAATTCTAAGGGCCGAACTCATATCCCTTCAGATATGGTCTGTACTGTGATTAGGGAAGAGAGGCATCTGCTGAGTGATGATGAAATCGCGGTCCTTGCGTATTTTGCACATATCAACTGTACGTGAAACCACTCTACTTCCTGAAAATCGTTCTTACTCGGTGAAGACAACGCACGGTATCTCATGGTGAAGTTGCTGCTGCGAAAGCAGGAAACTTGGCACCGTCTGGATAGTCTGAAGTACGAGGGCGAACTTGGTTCCACTTCAGCCATCGTAGACGCAATTGACAAATTGTGCCCGGTGGGTCCTGAATTATCGGATGTTGTTATGAAGGACGAACCCAAGGAACCAGCGACGGTCAACTCCACGACACCGAACGAGCGTGTCGCAAATGTCCAACGAAAGCGAACGAAGATAGCACCTGCAGATGCGGGGGCGTCTGGCCCCATATCGGACAACAAGCCTTTCCTGTTGGCTAGATGCGAACGAGAAATGGATTTGAAGAGTCTACTGGAATGCTTGAGGCTGGACGAACTTAAAACCATCGCGAAGCAGCTCAAACTCAAGCAAAACCAGAAGGTGAGTTTCCTTTCCCACTGGCGAGTGGTTTAGCGTATCCTTTGCAGAAACCCGATCTTATCGATGACCTCCTTGGCGCATCAAGCTCTCAAATGACATTAACGGGGTTTGTTTGTAGGACTGATGTCACACCATCCAAAGGTGGTGATTCTAACCGGAAGAAATACTCACATGGCAAACTGAAGCCTCAGCAAGATAGGCTGAGGGATATTGTTCTCCGTCGCATAGGTACGTGTCCTGGACTTTGAGCGGCCGTAACTCACTCTGCCCCAAAGTCAAATGCGTACGTGTTGACGAGGAATTTTTTAGTGTGATACGCCGAATAAACCTCGTGTATTTCCGCCTGTGAATTCTCATCGTTTAGTTTGTGTGACACACTCTTATCATTCTTCTCTCACAGGACTCAATTCACACCTGGCATAGACGTCACGGCGCTCTTGACTCGTTTTGGTAAACGAACCTACCCTGGGTACACGCATGAACGCGCTAGGAATATCTGGGACTCTCGTCAGTCTCTCCTTGAGTACGAAGAAGTACTCGTTCTAGACGGGGAAATAGATGCACTATTTGCTGGGAATATGCCTCCCTCGAGTGGCAAGGCGACAGGGAGCAAAACGCCTGCCGGGTTCTTATCAACTTCCGTTGTCTCTGAAAATGCAAGTAGCACCAGAAAGGCGGAGGATCTAGGGGATGAAGATGTCAAACCCGATGTCAAGCAGGGTAGTACTCGCGTCCGGAATGCTCGTTTGGTAAAGGACATCTTTGAGCGAGTATACCCCCATTGGCAGGATCTTGTGAAGCTCAAAGGAGAAGAAGAAAGCCGACCGAATGGATTAGAACGGTTCCATTATGGTTTGCATAATTCGTTGTCGTTTCTCTTCGCGACTGAATTTTTCATTACAGGACATGTGCTTACACGGATTATCTACAAGGGTAGCACTGCACTCGGCATTCTCGGACACTATGTACAAGAATTAGAAGTTCTGGAGGCCCTTCTGGTACAGAAGAGGTGGAAAAGAGGGCAGCGTGGGAGATGGCATGAACGGCGAGCACTGATTCTCTCAACACATCTTGGAAAAGATGAACAGACCGCGGAACGAGCGTTGAATGCGGTGATAGATGGTCTTGAAGATGCTGACACGCATATGGGTAAGATTCACAATGTTGATGGGTTTGCAAGTTCTGACGCTACTCAGTCTTCCGGCCGAAGCTTCAAAGGCGTCTAGCAAAGCTGGAAAACAAACTTAAGATACCTGTTAAAGATCGACACAAATGCGACGGCACCCTTGCGAATGCCGACGAAGTAGTATTCGTGGCCGCCCGCCTCCGACATCGAGCAGCCAGCCTGAAGCTCGATCGTGCGGGTAGATACGTCAACTCGAACGTACCACAACAGGATATCAAACAATATTATTCTCCTATCGCCACACCTGGAAAGCCAGAGGCTGGCTCGAGTACTGTATCTACTTCCCGTCAGGGGTCACCAGTGAGTCAACGAGACTGAAGTACTCACAATTAACCCTCAGTTCCGTTACAGTTAGATACCCGGAAGGGAAAGAGTATCTGGCTGGGGAAAACCGGCGAGGAGTTGACTGTTGAAGATCTTGCCCTCCAACGTTACGCGGAACAAGGCTTCAAAGGGTCAGCATCCCTCCTGACGAACTTTACACATTGCCTGATCATCGTTACTCATTCAGCGTTCACTGCGAGACCCGGGTTATCACGATGCTCTTCACGCTCCTGTTCTGGGATGTCATCTTTGAACCGGTCCCTGGAGCATTTGAAACACCATTTCAGACTGCACCACTCGACATCGCAGAAGATTCTTTCTACCATGCGAGGAAAGAGCGTATGGAAGAGCGGCTTACTCAGATCGAAGCTGGGAATGGCCTTGATTTTCTTCAAGCTGCAGATGCTGAGAACCGGGCTAGCGGCACATGGTGTGTCGGTGTTCAATGGGACTTGTTCAGCAGTGAAGATCTTGTCGACATCGTAAAGGTAACTATCTTTTAGCTAGTATCGATCATTATTCTGTTCACCTATGTTCGAATAGTGCATCGGTGGACCAGCACTCTCCGTCATTTGTCGGGTTCTCTGCGAAAATTACACATCCGGAGCGTCCGGTGGCCCAGACTTGTTCCTGTGGAACACTGAAAAAGGTACTTGCAAGTTCGTGGAAGTCAAGGGACCCGGAGACTCTCTTCAGGAAAACCAAAGAGTATGTGTACGAGGCTTGTCGTTGATACGATGCTGATCCTTTGTCAAGGTCTGGATCGACATACTGCTGAGAGCTCCTGTGGATGTGGAAATATGTCGTGTCGTGGAGGAGGGGGATGAAGCTGACAAGAAACCGAACGTGAAAACACCAAAAAGCAGCAAGAAAACTAAGAAAACCCTTCAAAAAGCGCAAGAGATGTTGGTCGACGACGATGCGGATGCGTTGCCGAACACGTTCGAGGATGTGCAGACGACAGCGGAAGACCAAGCGAGTTGTACTGGTTCACACCCTTCACCGGGCCCTGCCAACACTGGCACTCCATTTGCGACGTCAACGAAGCGCAAGCGCGGTCCCCTTAGTGCTTCACCCTCCAAGCGGCCAAGAACATGGTAGAACCCCCTATCCGAGCGGCTTTCCAACTTCTTCCAGGCTCACACCAACACAAGGACGACTTGCAGTATCGTTATATGTAAACGGTTGTTACTCTGCTCGTTCTCGTTCTTTTGGGAGCTCTTTACTTACTCTAGGTGGGCTCCACATCCGCTTGCCTTCATCGTAGATTTGTGGCATATCTATATGGGCGTCCCTTCGATTTTTTCGCCGATAGACGGTAGTTCCTTGGGGTATTTAATTTTCAAGGCAGTTGCCTTGTGTCGAGTCTTTCGTGGTATTTGTAGGATGTGAAGATGATACACGAAATCCGGGCGATAGTGCGGCGCGGGTCCACACTTATCTCACTTTGCAATTCTTAGAATTAGGCCCATACCGATTGACTCATGGTACATGAGAGAGAATCCCATCTGCTGAAAGAGTAGTTTGATTTCCAGCATCCCAGTTAGATTACATGAAGGAGACAGGAAGAGTCTACTCCATTTTATACCCTCTATTGGGCAAGCGAGAAGAGAAACTCAATACGTGCGCTTGAAAGGAGGAACAGGTTTGCACTCGTTCTCGTCAAGGGTCTTGTCGATCACGTCGCGGTACTTGATGGTAACGCCTGGCGAGGTGGGTGCGTTCCAGGTGAGAGTGTGCTTCATCCAGGTTTCGTCGTCACGCTGCAAATAAGAGAGTTGGAGATGAGATGATAACAATTGACAATTGAAACGAAGAACTTGCCTCTGCGTAATCCTCACGAGCATGAGCACCACGGGATTCCTTGCGGTTGGCGGCAGCAGTGATTGTCTGAACAGCACACTGGAGAAGGTTGCGGAGTTCAAGAGTCTCCACAAGGTCTCTGTGCGCGCGTCAGCTAACTGTGTTGCACCCGTACTTGGCCGATCACGTACGAGTTCCAGATCATGCTCCTGTCCTTGATACCGACATCCTCGAAGGAGTTGAAGATGTTATGAATCTTCTCAACACCCTCGTCCAGACTTTGCTGGGTACTGTTATGTGGACCGCGTGTTGTTAGCTTCTGACAAGGTTAAGTCGGGGGTCGGGTACTGACCGGAAGACGGCAGCATCAGATTGCATAGCCTTTTGCATATCCAGTCGAATAGACGCAGTCGACTTGGCGCCATCTGCATTGCGAATCTTGTCCAAGAACTCGATGCTTTCGAGACCAGCCTCCTCAGGGACCTTCTTGTGTGGCTTTCCGGGGGTGAGGTTCTCCTTGATGTGGTTGGCGCAAGCACGACCAAAGACAACGATATCAAGGAGGGAGTTTGCACCGAGGCGGTTGGCACCGTGGACGGACACGCAAGCAGCTTCACCAGCCGCGTAGAGACCAGGGACAATCTTATCTTTGCCGTTCTATAAAAACGGATTACCCAATGAGAAAGTACGATGTGATCAATCAACGTACCTCGTCGGTCGTGATGACTTCCCCAGTGTACCTCGTGGGAATACCACCCACTAAATCTTTGTTAACCAGAGTAATGCGGGTGGTCAGCTGAACTCACTATTATAGTGTACGGTAGGCAACACCGGAATAGGCTCTTTGGTGACGTCGACACCAGAGAAGATCGCGGCAGTTTCCGAAATACCAGGCAAACGCTCGTGAAGAACATCAGGAGGTAAATGGCTAAGTTGCAGGTAGATGTGGTCCTTTTCGGGGCCGACACCGCGACCCTCGCGGATCTCAATGGTCATTGACCGTGAGACAACGTCACGGGAGGCAAGATCCTTGGCTGTAGGTGCGTAACGTTCCATGAAACGTTCACCCTCAGAATTCAACAAGTATCCACCCTCACCACGAGAGCCTATTTGTAGTCCACGTCAACAACCCGCCTTGTGACGAGTATGCAACTCACCCTCGGTGATGAGACATCCAGCACCGTAAATACCGGTAGGGTGGAACTGAACGAATTCCAGATCTTGCAAAGGAAGACCAGCACGGGAGACCATGGCGTTACCATCTCCAGAGCACGTGTGCGCACTCGTGCAGCTGAAGTAGGCTCGTCCGTAACCACCCGTAGCCAGGACGGTCTTGTGTGCCCTGAAGCGATGGAGGGTGCCGTCTTCCATGTTGAGCGCAATGACACCAACACATTCACCATCCTGCATGATCAAGTCAAGAGCAAAGTATTCGATGAAGAAGTTGGTGTTGTGACGGAGAGATTGGCCGTAGAGGGTGTGGAGCAAAGCGTGACCCGTACGGTCAGCAGCAGCTGCACAGCGGTATGCCTGACCACCCTTGCCAAACTTGAGAGACTGGCCACCAAAAGCACGCTGGTATATTTTTCCCTCCTTTGTTCGGGAAAAGGGTACACCGTAATGCTCAAGCTAGGAGAAGAAGTGGGTCTACATGTCACCGTCTTGATCCGTCTTGACATACCTCTATGACGGATCTCGGTGCTTCACGGCACATGTAGTGGATGGCGTCTTGGTCACCGAGCCAGTCTGAACCTTTAACCTAATCCACGTGCGTAAGCCGAGGACGCACGCGAGTCCAAGTTGCCCTACCGTATCGTACATATGCCATCTCCAGTCATCTTCGGTCATATTCTAGAAACAAAATCAGGCATACGACACGACCAAGATGTTGGTGACGCACGCCCAACGCAGCATTGATTCCACCCTGGGAGATTGGGTCAGACCGTCGCAATGAAACGGAACGAAGTCGGCTCACCTGTGCGGCGACGGTGTGACTCCGGGTGGGGAACAATTTGGTGATACATGCAGTGTTAAGACCTGCTTCTGCGAGACCAAAGGCAGCTCTGAGGCCTGCACCACCGGCACCGCTTTGAAGGCGCAAATGAGCTTTGCGAGACGCGCCCGATAAATGCGACTTACACGACTAGTGCATCGTACTCGTGCTCGATGAGTGGATACTTTCCCGACGACCAGGACTGGGATAGACATGGTGAGGCGTGTACAAGAGCGTTGTGCGGAGATAGTAGTCATACCTTGACCTCCTTGGCTTTTACGGGATTCGTCGCGACGAGCTTGCGCGCAGGGAGTGTCGTAGAAAAGGACCGCTGAGGCGAAAGGAGAGCCCTGGAGGGGAGAGACTTTTCCAGGGACTTTCTGAACATTGTGAACGGCGAGAACAAAGTCGGAAGGAGGAGGAAATATCAAAGGTTAAACGTTTCCGGCGTGTCACGACTCGCGAGAATCATGCGCTGATTCACTTTCCCATGTCTATCAGAAATTTCCCTTGTACATGCCAGAATTTCTAGGTACACAGTCGTTCTACCTCAGCACTCCCAATGGGTCGTGCACCCGATTCCGCACATCTGACGATCCGTGATCACTACCAACCACCGTCCGAGTCGCCCCACCCGACCACTGAGCATTGGCATATCTGGCACTCCCGCCCTCTGACACCCGCTGGAAAGGATTATTCCCGGATACCCGCGCGGGTGCCCGCGGTGGTAACGTTGCACGCGAAGCGACCGGCGTACCTGCCGACGCTGACCGGCTGTGATCTGGTGCGGGAGGCACCTTGGACGAAATAAATCCACGCAGTGTCTCATTGACGCTTGAGGGAATAGCGGTGCTTAGCGTGGATCGCCGACCATCCCAAGGTGACCCAGATCCCGCCCTTGCAATCGACGGTGACGGCTCTCGTGTCTCCCACCGTCTTTTGAATTCTTCCTCCCCCCAGAGCCGCCGTTCATCCACCTCGTTGATCTGTCCGCTCAGCACGCCTCGCACGTACGATAAGGATTCCAGCGATTGTTTCCTTTGTGTTTGCCAAATTTCTTGTCCATCCTGCCCGTCCACTTCTCGGTTCAGGGTTTCTAAAACCCACGTAACGGCCTCTCCAAGTCGCTTATTCTGTTGTCGAAGTTCTGCTAGCTCACGCGCAGATTCCAACTCTCGACGTTGATCCGGAAAATCCTTTTCCGAAGGCGTTCGTTCGTCCAGGAGTGGGTAGGAGCTTGAGGGCGAACCAAGGGCCGGTGGGCGAACAAGCGTAGAAGCCAAATCAGGGAGGTTGCGCTGCATCCATTCTCAGCACATATACCATACAACTGCTGTGTCGCCTCACCTTGAGCTCAGACACGGCGTTCATGACAGTCTTGTTAATGCCGAGGCTCTCGCCACGATCCAAAAGCCCACGCGCTATAAGCTCTGGAAACGACGGTTGCTGACGAAGGCCCTCTGCTAGAGGGCTTCCTGATATGTGTCCGGAGGAAGTCGGTTGATGTGCTCTCTCAACAGGTCGCGCTTTTCGTCTGATGACCACCGGAGGCTCCTGAACTTCCAAGGGGATATTCAAAAAGTTGCGATTCTCGATCGCCAACGATGCACCCGCAGAAGGTGTGTGGAGTATCTCCAATGCTGCCGCCTGACGGATGAGAAGCAGTATGTGGTGCGGAGCACCTTCTTCCTGGACCAGACATGGTGGGTATCGCAAGAGGTGCATCAGTTGGGTACTGTAATCTGCTGATATGACTAGATGGCCACTGTCAGCAATCAGTCACTAACCCAGAGTCCCATCCTTACGTTTCGTTCGTATGCGTATGAGCATCGCAACACATGTCCATTGCACGATATCGGAGATGGGAGACGAACTTGCAAACAGCCCGTCCCAAAGCACCATCGCCTCGCTCATCGGAAATTCTCTGGTGAAGAGTAGACGGAGCCATCGCCTAATCACCTCCTACGTCAACAGAAAGCATACAAGATAAAACGTTGACATACAAACCATACATCTGGGGCTCGACACCCGCAGACTGCATCGCATCATGCAACACAGGATCGACGGATTTTAAAAGTGGCCTCTGTATAGTGTTGCAGGTTTGGATGATCGGAGAGACATATGGTTTCAAATTTATTTGTCCGCGAGAGATCGGCGGCGGAGCAGTTGGTTCCTGCCATTCATACCAGTGTGAGACGCTGCGCATCAGCGACGAGAATAACGCCCAAGAGTCAGCGGCAACCCATGACCGAGAGCATATCTCCGAGAACAATGGGTCGAGCCCTGGCAACTCCGATTCCGCTACCGAGTCGAAATCTAAGGCCAGAAACATCATTTATGCTTCAGCTTAGAATAGGGGCAGATGAGCGGTCGAGGGAGCAGACTACATAGGACGGCGGAACAGCTGGTGACTTACCAGTAGCATAGAACAAAGGAGCGAGCAACTCGTGCATCCCTTGTCGATACCCAATGTCTGAATGCATCGCACAGTAGAGGAATAACACATTCGTCAACTGATGCTGAATATCTTCGTTTCGAAAATATCCCATGTCTGGGAATCTGCATAGGCATAGAAGCGATCGCATTTGATGACAAGCATCCGGTTCACTCACGTTCTCTCGACATCTTGCTGGATCGTTTTTCGAAGGTCTACAGCAGCGAACCACGCTTTCCATGGATTCTGCCAGTGTTGGTCTTGAACAACTCGCCCATAGACGATGCACCTGCAACGTACCTCGTCATGCAAACTCAATGGGTTGTTCATCTCCAGGTCTACCGTGAGTTGCGCCTTCCGCCTCGGTATCGTGAGCCCGGGCACGACAAAGCTCTCATCGTATCCCCCATCGGGAGCCCTCATCTTCTCCAATAACTGCTCCGAGAACTGCTTGCGGGAACGCCGAAGCAATTCAATGGGGATGGTTGGCACTTCATTGGGTGGCAGCTCGAGTGGCTCGGGTCTTAGGAGAAACAACTTCGGTACGACGTGAGCGCGCACACGGGATGAATAGGTGATGATAGCTCGCCTTCCACGCAAGACTCCGCCCTGGAACTCCAACGGCTCGATCGGATGGATGTAATAATTGTCCTTGGGCAACGATATCCCTGAGTTTGGAGAGACTGGATCCATTATGAAAGAGCTGCTGGAAGATGTGACTGTGTTGATGAGAACGTAGAGACTGCAAGTCACTACCAGACGTGGACGCACTATGTAGACCACGTCGCAGGCCGAACCACTTGCTCTGCCATGTTGTGCGTTCGTCACACTGGACGATCAGCGATAGTAAAATGCAAGTTTCGTAACTTGAATGTAACCCAGTTATTTGACCCCGAAAGAGTCATCACACAATCAAAGATGGAAGATCGGAAATGCGTGATATCCATTCTAAGATGCTCGTGTAACGTACAGCCTACTGCGAAATTATTGGATGGAATACAACGTAGTGACATGATGCAATGAAACCAACAACCAGAAGTCAACCAGCAGAAACCTCTTAGTCGACCTCCTCCACACTTGGTCCGTCCTCGGAAGCACCAGGGAAACCACCTGGGGCACCGCCAGGGAACCCGCCTGGTGCACCACCAGGGAAACCACCGGGACCACCGGGACCACCCGCAGCACCGTAGAGCTTCTGCATGATCGGGTTGGCAATACCCTCAAGCTCCTTTTGCTTTTCATCGTACTCCTCCTTCGAAGCCTCTTGTGAGGCTTCCAGCCACGAGATAGCCTCGTCGACAGCAGACTTGAGCTTTGCTTTGTCGGCAGCATCGAATTTGTCAGCAAGCTTCTCGTCCGTAAGCGAGTTACGAAGGTTATAGGCGTAAGACTCGAGACCATTCTTGGATGCGATACGGGCAGCCGCAATTTCGTCCTCGGCTACAAGAACAGTTGCTTAGTACCAAATCCCGAATGAACTGACTGAGACCTTACCTTTGTACTTCTCGGCTTCATTGACCATGCGTTCGATCTCTTCCTTCGACAGACGACCCTTGTCGTTGGTTATGGTGATACGATTCGACTTGCCGGTTGTCTTGTCGGCCGCAGAAACATTCAAGATACCGTTGGCGTCAATGTCGAAGGTGACCTCAACCTGAGGAACACCACGAGGAGCAGGTGGAATGCCGGAAAGCTCGAACTTGCCGAGTAAATTGTTGTCCTTTGTGCGGGCACGTTCACCCTCGTACACCTGGATCAACACACCAGGTTGATTATCCGAATATGTCGAGAAAGTCTCGGACTTCTTGGTGGGGACAGTGGTGTTGCGCGGGATAAGAGTGGTCATAACACCGCCAGCAGTCTCAATACCAAGAGACAAGGGAGCGACATCAAGGAGCAGGAGGTCTTGGGTCTTTTCGGAGGTGTCACCGGAGAGGATGGCAGCCTGAACAGCAGCACCATAGGCAACGGCTTCATCGGGGTTGATGCTCTTGTTCGGTTCCTTGCCGTTGAAAAAATCGGAGACGAGCTTCACAACACGGGGGATACGCGTAGAACCACCGACCAACACGATCTCGTGAACGTTGCCTTTGTCGATCTTTGAATCACGAAGAACCTTTTCGACGGGCTCAAGTGTGCTACGGAACAAGTCTTGGCACAATTCCTCGAAGCGGGCACGGGTGAGCGAAGTGTAGAAGTCGATACCCTCAAAGAGGGAGTCGATTTCGATCGAGGTTTGAGTGGCGGAAGAGAGCGTGCGCTTGGCACGCTCGCATGCCGTGCGGAGGCGGCGGAGAGCACGTGGGTTCGAAGAAAGGTCTACAAGATGTTACGGTCAACCCAGTATAAACCAACGGTGGACGGCGACTTACCCTTCTTGTTCTTACGCTTGAACTCCTGGACGAAGTGGTTGACAAGACGGTTGTCGAAGTCCTCGCCTCCCAAATGAGTGTCACCGGCAGTGGCCTTGACCTCGAAGATACCCTCCTCGATGGTGAGAAGTGAAACATCGAAAGTTCCTCCACCAAGGTCAAAGATCAGGACGTTACGCTCGCCAGAAACCTTCTTGTCCAGACCGTAGGCGATAGCGGCGGCAGTGGGTTCGTTGATGATACGGAGAACATTGAGACCCGAAATAGTGCCGGCGTCCTTGGTTGCCTGGCGTTGAGAGTCGTTGAAGTAAGCGGGGACGGTTACGA
This sequence comes from Zangia roseola, assembly GCA_038090095.1. Taxonomy (NCBI): domain Eukaryota; kingdom Fungi; phylum Basidiomycota; class Agaricomycetes; order Boletales; family Boletaceae; genus Zangia; species Zangia roseola. The sequence continues at coordinate 47,787 of JBBPMD010000051.1, forward strand.
CAGCATTGGTGACAGTGTAGCCCAAATATGACTCAGCAGTCTCCTTCATCTTAAGGAGGACCATGGACGAAATCTCTTCAGGAGACTATGATCACAGTCAGAAGACGGATTTCCCTGCAAATGAGATACATACAAATTCTTTGGTCTCCCCCCGGTATTCAACCTGGACGTAGATCTTTCCAGTCTTGTTGAACACCTTGAAGGGGAAGTGTTTGATATCAGACTGAACTTCGACATCATCGAACTTGCGACCAATAAGACGCTTGGCATCGAATACGCTGAAGGGAGTGTCAGGAATGAAGAAGATAAGATCAAAGATAAGCTTACGTGTTGTGAGGGTTCATGGCGACTTGGTTCTTTGCGGCATCGCCGATGAGACGTTCGCTCTCGGAGAACGAGACGTAAGAGGGAGTCGTCCGGTTACCCTGGTCGTTGGCGATGATCTCAACACGATCGTTTTGCCAGACACCGACACAACTAGATATATGTCAGATACAACAGGCACGACGTCTCGAACACACTTACGAGTAGGTCGTGCCAAGATCGATACCGATAGCTTTCGCCATGATGAAGGTGTATTTTTAGGCTGATAGTCGTCACGGAAAGAAATCGAGGATGAGAGAGAGAAGAAAAGTGAAGACAGGGTGTTGTGGCAGGCGAGATTATATACAGAGAGAGATTCCGCGTCATTCTAGGACCTTCTCTCGCTGTTCTAGATGATTCCCCCATGACATAGCATGCTTAGATAATAAAAAACATACCATCCAAGGAACATTCCAAGTCCCACCAGCAACTTCCCGGTTCCTTGAGACAACACACCGCTAACGTAGTATTAAACATCGGCGCTAGCCAAGTAGAGGTCTAAAAAGATCTGTACGTGTACGTTACACAGGCAGGCGAGTAGAAACCATATGCATGCACATTCTCGATGTTACATGCTCCGATGATGGGAAGAAAGGTAGAAACAGAAACAGCACGATGAATCTTTTCATGCGGGCAACAAGTAATGGGGTGGCACAAATGAAACGAGAGAGGAATAGGCTGGAAGTGTCATCAAAGTCATCAGTGTCGGGCCAACGCCGGCTTCTAGCGGCAACATGCACAAGTAGATGTCTGTCAGTAACATGGGTACAGGCTACGCTCCATTGGTATGTGGTCCCACGCCGACCGTGTCCTCTAGACTACGATGGGCTTGAAGATCACGGATAACCGACGGATCAACTGACAATCTTGGTTAAAAACTATTTCTGCAAAAGGAAGACAGGTCACCTGGCAGGACACTCTTCCTCCGAACGTGAGGACTTTGTGCAACAGGTGAATGGTCGCTTCCGACCTGAGGGTACTCACGCTAAAGTAATCGGTGAGCGCTCATTCCAATACACGGGTGCTGCATGTACGAACATCCAATCCAGGATCCGCCATCGGTACCCTTTCGATTCCACTCTCATCCAATTCTGCTTGTACTTCACCGTCAATTGACACCGCGTTCAGCTCCATTGACAGCTCCAGAACATCCGAGTCGTCGCCAATGGAAGGGGGCGGTGGCGGCAATCGTTCAACCTCTTTGAATCCTTTGGGTAACTTGCCGCCGGAATTTTGTATTGCCTTTTCGCGCACTTTTTGCCATTGTTCATATCGGTCGACCACATGTTGCTGCTCACTGAAAGCAGTCTGATCAACACGTAACGTCAATTAGGGCAGTAAGATAATACTGACTCGATCTTGCGTTGTTTGTACTGTTGCAATGTTGCATCAAACAGCTCCGGGTTAATATCCATGAATAATTTGAGGGCATTGTATACCATTCCATGTATTGTTCTACGCATCGGTTGAATCAAGCCACACTTCAACAGGGAGGGACACTTACCGGTTCCAGTGTGACTTTGAATTTGTGTACAACGCGGGGAAGACGATAGGTAATAGAATTGCCAAGTTGTCGCTCATGAGGTTGACAACATATTCATTGTTCCAATATAGCAACGCTCGTTCAGCCACCTGGAAATGCTGACTATTGATACACCTCGCAAGCTGTTGAAACAACGGGATTTGAATTTTTTGAAATTCAGCGGGATCTGTGACGTCCAAGACTTCTTCGACCTCATTCAAGAACATCACTTCCTTTGGAGAGTTGACCTTGGGCCAGTACTTGAGCAATCCTAGCATAACCTCCTCCGCGAGAGATGGGTCTTTCTCCAGGAACTGGACGACGCAGTAGGCTAGCTGGGGATGGTAAAGCGCTAGGCTCTTGACTTTGTGCAGGGGGACGAGTACTCGAGTCAAAAACGTCTTGTGTTCCTCTTTGAGTGGCAGCGCAAAACCGTTGATAATCGAACCGAGGATTTCCAGAAGCTCGGCGATTCCATTGTGCCGCTCTGTCTCATAAATGAAGTGATAAAAGACGTTGCTTATCGATCGGCGAACGAATGCGCGAAGATTGAGGAATTTGCCATATATACGATGGAGTGTGGTCTTTAGGAAATCGCGCTCTCTCGGGTCCTCAGAGTCAAAGAGTTCAAGAAGGCTGAGTACGAATGGTTGGTCAATGTACCGTTTGGCGAGGTTTGTGTTAAAGTCGGGACTTTCAACAAATCGAAGGAAAAACTCGTAGACAATTTGAAGGTGGGGCCAGGCGAGTTCGAGGACAGGTTCATCTTCCTCCGGATCGAAGGCGTCACCGGTGGGATTGACGGGAGGGGGTATAGAGCGAAAGAGGTTAACAGCAAACTATGGGACCTAGGTTATGATGTCATAGGAGAGTACCTGGGAGACATACCATGTTGACAACCTCGGGGTATATATTTTCGGTGATGACACCTCGCTGGGTGGTGATGTACTCGAGCATTTCGTGTAAAGTCTGCGCTTTAATTTGTTTACCTTTAAGTTCGGCGCTAGCATCGTTAAAGTCGAATAAGACGCGACACTGGCCGAGCTTCTTAACGAAGAGCTGGGACCTCTCTGAGGGGGGCACCTCTGAGGAAGTACAGTTGAACAGGCAGGGAACGCAACAAGAGATAAAGGACAGACCGGAAAAAGGTACGAGTCGCTCGATCTCGACTTTTTCAGTGACGACAAAGCGGCTACTCCGTTGCTTTCGAGGGGGCTTTCCGACGATGGGGATAGTATCACGGGGGCCAGAGCGGAGACGATTGAGGGTGTTGGCGCGCGGAGGGGTGGCATTTGGGCCTGGAAGATCCAAGCCCAGAGATGTACGCTCTGGTGAACCAAATTGATCTGATCTTGTAGTGGATTCTGGGGCAGGGTCAGAGCTGACGACGACGATAGGAGGGACGGGGGAGGGCTGGTTTTGGTTGTATCTGCGGTCGGGGACGGACGGCTGGACAGGAGCGGGGGGCGGGCCGCGGTTGTAATTGGGCTGTGACTGGAGGGAGTGGTTGATGCTGTTGAGGACGGATGCACCGGGCAGACCTTGGGCAGAAGAGAAAGGCTGAGGGAGAGGTTTGGCAGTGTTTGGAGGAGGAGGAGGAGGGGCGACGACGGGTGGAGGCTGTGATTTTGCGTCCTTTGTCTTTGCAGAGGCCGAGTCCTGCGAACTCTTTCTGAGCTGCGAGGTAGTCAAGATAACGAACGTGACTCGACGAGTGAAGCAAACGCACAAAAGACTTCTTGAGACCCTTCATGATGAATGGGATGGGACACAGCGCACGTCTTGAGAATGTAATTGTACCAGACTGTGGTATTGAGGACGTTGACGGGATCGATGAACGAACCCCCGCTGTGATTAGTCGTCACACTAGTCACGTCACACTCGTCTCGCGCGTGTCAATAGGCGCTGAGCTGGACGATGGTGACGAGGTCGATGCTGATCGCGATGGCGACAAGACGAGACGGGCGATGATGCGGACGATGTGCGACGTTCTTGGATTCTTAGATTCTTAGATTCTAGGGTCTCTCATTCCCTCCTGCACCGTGCTATTATTGTTTCCTTTTTTGACCACCGTCGCAGCTCTTGCTCTTGCTCTTTCACCACCCGATGGCTGGTGAGTCTCTCGTCTCTCTCTTCGTCTACACAAACCCTCACTACCACAGCCATATACGCCGTCTACACCTCCCCAACTCACCCACCCGTCCCAAACCATCTCCCCACCCTCATCGTAACACCACATGGTCAGTCGCCAGCCACTCCACTTCTCATCCCTCACTCTTCTCCACAGGTCAGCCAACTAACATCCTCTACTCTTTCCTCCACACAAACTATGTCCGTCTTCCTTGTCACCATACTCGCCATGCTATCTCACACTCTCACAGAACACTGAGAACTATCTCTTGACCCCCTCCCCCCAGGGCGATCTCTGCGTCGCCAAGCTCTTCCCCCCTCGTCAGAATACCAGCAAGTCTTCTGCTTCAGATCCTGGCCACTCCTCCTCAGCCGCACGCGTCGTTCGCTGCGAGGCTTCCCGCAATCTCAAGTGGTCCATCACTAACACAGGTGTCATTTCACCGATATACAAGCTTTCCCTCCCTTCCCCGGATTCCCCCGACCTCCCTCTCTTCCAAATCTCGAAGCCTAATCTAAATGCCGCCTTCTGGAGCATGTTCTACTTCGCCTATGCTGGCCATAATATACCCCCCAAGCGCATCGAATTTGGCAAGATACAGAAAAATCCACCAGGTCCTAACGGCGGCGGAACCAGGATAAGCATCACTGGCAAAACTCCTGAGGAGAAGGCTGTCTGGCAAACCTTGGGAGAAGGCAACGAGGACTGCGTCGAATGGGTCGTCCTCTGCGCAGCACTCAATCTACTAGAGTAAGTTTCCGTAATCCCTCTCTTAGCCGCGCCCCCATATTTAACCGCGCTTCCTTCGCATCAATTGTCGCTTGACTCGCCTTTTGCGCTTTGTCTTGTCTCATCACTTCCTTATCTGTAGTGACGAAATTATAAAGGCCGCCGAGAAAAATCCCTCGCCACCTGGTCCAATTCCAAATGGCACTGGGCCGGCAGGGCGGCCAGCGCCTGTGGCGCTCCACGATCCCGGTTCGGTACCCAACCCTGCTGCCAGTGGTCAGCCGCGTCAAGGTCCTTCGCCACAGCAGCCTGCCTCTCGGGGCCCACCGGCTCAGCACGGGCAACCTGGTGCGGGTCCATCGCCTGGTCCTTGGGCCCGTCCACCACAGGGATTCCCACCGCGAGGCTTCGCGCCAGGTCAGGGTCCTCCGCCAAACCCAGCCGTACCCGGCGGTTATCCTACTCCCCAGCAAGGATATCCTGCTCCTGGTGCGCGCCAACCCCCGCCAGGTGTTCCAGGCGGTGTGCCTCCGCAGAGCATGCACGCTGGTAGAGTTCCTCTACAGCAGATGCCTCCCGGTCAGGCATCGTCCCAAGGCTCTGCTCCAAGGAGGTTCTAAGCATTGCTCTTTGATTTATCCCGTTACCGCTTAGTTTGTATTCCATTTTTTTCAAGATACTTTTTCAGTCTCTTTGATACCTTTGATCTCCACTGTCTTAATCTGCGTAAAGGTCGAATTTATTGACCGGTCGCATGGTTAGGTCCCAATCCTATTTATTTTTCTTGTTTCCCATGATCGAGTCTTTTGAACTCTATTCCTCTTCCGATTTCTGGTGCTGGACGTTTGGGTTGACGCTGTAGGGTTCAAAGATGCTTTTCTGTCATTTTCCCTGAAAGATGCTGTAGGATAACCGAATATTGATCCACCTGTCTCCTTACGTTTTCCGGTTATCTGTAACCCCTAGGAAATGTGATTGCTGACACGATCTGTCAATGCCACTTCCCCATTTCCAACTAACACGGCGATACGCCGGTACTTGAGTGCTCTAAAAACTACCAACGGAATGGAGAATATTATTATCAGTTCTTGATAAGTTTCTCCAGTGCATCCATGGAATAAGCTGAAAGTCTTTTTAGTAATCATGGGCAGCAGGTACAACAATGGCAGCTTACATTTTGGTCGTTCAATTGGCAAGCCCAAAGCTACCGAGCAGTACTAATTCAGAAATATCACTTTCCAATCAGAAAATAAACGCACCCCGTGCCCACACAAGCTGGGTCAAAGCACCCAAAGCTACCGAAGTCCTCAGCCACAATCAATTGGAGAAAAGATCGGTTTTACCTCTCGATACACCGAAGATAACGGTGTAATACTTAAATGGTGGAAGAATCAGAGTTGGACTGTTGAGTCAAGTGCACGACAGTACCTTGAATTCAGTCAGACCATAATGGTACAGCACGCATCCTGCCGTATACGCTCAGTGAAGACATCAAGGTGTCACCATAAAGGGACGTACCGGACGTAGCATCGACGTTGGGGTAGGGGTTCTTTGTCTATATGAGCGTTAGGATATGATATAGACAATCACATCGTGTATTTACCTTGCCATGTTCCTTCAAGACCTCAGGAGCAACCTCGGCGGTCTACAGAGAATCAGCAGCAGTCCAGACTATCGGAAACACGCCATACTTTCTGGACGAGCTGTATCATAGCGCTCGCTTGGAGTTCCGAGCGAGTTTTGCAGAACTCTTGCAGAGCGACGAACCGAGGATCAGGGTTACGAAGTACACCGTGGCCGTACCTGGAGAATATGAATATGCAGGGTACTTCGGCTAAGAGGATGCAGGTACATACCCTGGGACGACTTGACCGCTTCGAAGCGTCTTCCAAAGATATTCTCTAATGTTTTCGTGGCTAATGTTGTCACCAATCTCTTTCTGCATTGCCATCTGCCACCTCAACACCTCTTGGTTAGCAAGACTAAATCTCCCTGTCAGTCTAAATTTGGCTCCAATTAATACATATACTCGCCCATGCAGAGGTCCGGCGAGTGCATAGAGTGCGGCCGAGTAGGAAATGTAAGGATCGGACAGTGTTGAACCAACGAGGTCTAGAACGAGGTGAGATGACCTCCCATTTTGGCCAGCAATCGCGGGACATACGGGACGTGTGTGCAGAGGCATTCCCACCCTCGTGATCACCATGAAGAGCAATGTACAGACGAAGGTACTCGGTCAGACTTTCATTATGACCGAATCCAAGCATGTTCGAGTAGTTCCCTGTAGTACGTCGCATCATTTCTCTTCATATGACAAGTAGAGCCAGACCCACCTACAAGGTCCAGGTTCTTGTCGACAATGGCAATTGTCGTACCGGAGTGATATGCATTTCGGTATATGCGCGCAGCCAAGGCAGGTAACTTGGCGATGAGGTCCAAGCAGTCCTCAAGTACATATGTCCAATATTCACTCTTCTTGATCCCGCGTTCATATGCAGCTTGGAACTGGCTGTCGTGATTCAGAGCAGCGACACCCATACCGAGTTGGGTCATAGGATGGAGAGTCCTTGGAAGGCTGTATGCAGTAGCGTCACGATTTATGCGAATGCGCTCAAGGATAAAAACCCACGAATCGATGAGTTTCTCTACGAATGCTGGCAATTCGCCCTTCTCGGCGAGTTCAGCCGAAAGCTGAGCGCTCTCGCTCGGGGTTGGAACCCGGCCGGTGAGCAAGAGCCAGAGCATACTCTCGGCGGTCATCTCTTTGCCTCCGGGAGCAGGTGGAAGAACCTTTTGACAGTCTGGAATGGTGAGACCATGAAAGCGGATGCCCTTGATCACAAGAACATGAATACCGATATGCCGGTCACGCTAAAGTGCGACCAACCTCGTTGGGATCGAGGACCGACGCCTCCCAGAGCATAGCCTTCAGGCCTCTCATACCACCGATAATGTTCTCTACCTACAAGACACGTGAAACGACCAATGCGACTGCGATGCGTCGTACCTTGACTTCGCCGACGACTGCCTGGCTATGCTCGGCTTTCTAGCAGATTGGAGTGGGCATCATGGACGAGTGATATCTAGAAAGGATTCTCACGAGCTTCTTGAACTGCTCCTGCTTCGCGGGGATGACCTCTTGAAGCGTTTCCCTGAGAGACTGACACAGCTCATATGAGAGGAATAGCACAGCAAGACGTAGACGAGAAGACACACTTTGGTAGACGCCCAACGACGGGAGGCGGGGGGATTCCGGAAAAGTGATCGAGGAGCGTTACGACCGAGAATCATGATGATGGAACAAGTGAGAACTTGAAAACGCGTGAATTGCCTGGCTTTTATCCGGATCTCGCGTTCCGGGGCATGAGACTGAGACTGATCCGGCCGGGCCCGGTTACCTTTTTAGGTCCCCCCTCGGTATTCCATACAAACATGGACAAATCGCCGTCACCTGTGCGTCTTTGACACGTTAGCGTGTAGCCCCCTTCACTGTCCTTTTACACCATGGCCTCGGTGCTCGTCCCAGTCTTGTACATCAGCATCGTCATCTCAAGTCTACTCATATTCTCTCATTTTTATCGAAAGCGTAGCGCAGGTAATACCACTTGTCGTATCCTAGGGTGCACTTTTATCCAGCAATTTACTAGGCAAATTATACGCACCGTATTTCCCTTCGCATCCCGAGCGCGATGTCTATGTCACGTTGCTCCAGCAGAACGACCCTCCTGTACATGAAGCACTTCTTAAAGCCGCGCTCGTCAGACGTGCGATGACGAACGTTGCCCGTGTCGTAAAACTTCGAGAAGACAAACCAGCCCTTCAAAACCTTCTCCAGAAAGGTTCCATCGGAGATGACCTGTGGAACAGTCTACTTCAGGCAGAGAAAGAGCTCGAGGCGGAGATCATGGAAGTTGTCGCCGAAGCAAATACGTTCGTTGAGGGCTGGGGTTCCATCATCTTCCAGACCGCAGGTGAACTCATCGCCAACGAAAAGATGCGCAGCGTTTTTGAGGGTACAGCGGCTTCGAGAGCAAGTAAAGGTCAGATCTTTGTTCATGTTGTCGTTTATCTGCTTTCTTACGTCGTATATGCATCAGAGCAAAAGTATGGCAAGATTGGTCAGAAAATGGATCTACCCACTCTGCCTGTTATGGTCGCTGGATCACAACCCACCCCTGGCACACCAGCAGCTGCCTTGTTTGCTGCACAAGCACAAGCACAACTTAGGGCACAAGCACAGTCACAAGCCCAACCTCAGCAGTCTTCTGTCCCTGTATCCTTACCGATCCCAGCAACTCCCGGCAAACATTCCAACGGCCTCGCCCCGCCCACCCCTGACAACGCCGAGTGTGTAACAAGCGACGGTGAGGCGAATAGCCCACAATCCTCTTCAAAATCTGTGAGTCAGCCTCATCCCATTCTAGCCTGATCTTACATGGACGTTCTCCAGCCGAAAAAGAATAAGAAGCGGAAGTAGCTAATCCTACACTTGATACCTATGATATTCATCCTAATACATATCATGTTGCATTTGGACCAACATTGGACCACGAATCTTTGGAGGACACGTTTGAGCGCTTGTAAGGTTGAACGAACATGTGAGATGAGGCAGAGTACAATGTAAAATTAGGAAGATCATACATGGAAACACGATCCAATCAAACCGAACGTTCACAGCTACATAGTATCAGCCTCTGATAACAATCGCTTTCTCCCCTGCGCCAGTCCGTGTCTTGCCGGACTTGTCTACGTGGTCAAGACCTAATACATCTTCTGGTGCAAACTTGTGATCATAGATAATATCCTCTGAAACTAACGTTAGTATAACACAGGTAGTGCTGTCCACAATGCCACTGACCGTCCTCGATGTATGTCGGTTGCTTGAATGTTGAGATTTGGATGAGGGCAAATCTGTACTTTGCAATCTCCTTGTCTGAAACACCTATCCGCGTTTGTAGGCGTTTCTTCGTGTCCACAAACTTCTCGTGCTGGAAGGTGGATGATTCATAGACGTGATGACCCCAGGACGGAACACACGTACAGGTTTCACGACGAAGCGGAACGGTACACCGTGTGTACGAGAGACCTCCTTCTGGAAGTGGAAGACGCTGATAATCTTCTCATGTTCGTCTGCTTCCAATTCTTCTCGCGGTATTTCCTAACACGTCCTCGGGTTCATAATTTTGCGGACATTCAGTATAACCATACACACCTCAGCATAGAGCTCGACTGGGTCAGGGATGTTCCCAATCATCTCTGAACCTGTGAACTCCTTTTGTGTCTTTCCGTCCTTGGACACCTCGAATACGCGGATCTTCCCTGTACCTCCGGTTGTCAAGGTCACTTGCTTGGCAAGATGGTCAGCAAGGTCGTGCACCATGCTCGTCTTGGGCAGAAGGAACGGATACGACGCTTCTTCTCGATTCTGAATACCCGTCCATATAATCTTTAAACTTCGTTTCGTCTCCAGCTCGACGATGCTCACGTCCAACTTCTCGTAAAGGATGACGGACGTTGTTGGATTTATGTAGTTGGTGCCCATGATCTCCGCTATGCTCTGGTTCAGAGAGCGCTTGAGGATAGATTTAGGAGAGCCGTTCGTAACGTGTGTCGTTGTGAAACGAAGCTTTATGGGATCGTGCCGCAGGAACTCGCCAGCTTTTTGCGACATCTTTGGACGCGTCAGCGACGTCGAAGGTACGAGTCAAAAGAACTCACAATGTCATAGTTGTGCTTCTTGCTTAGAATTAGACTGAACTCGGGATGATCATGATCGGGATCCTCGAATTTCGGTCGGAAGATGATCATTACGCGGTTCTGCAAGAAGTCATAGAACTGGATGGGATTCGAGTATAGACCCTGGCTCTCCAAGTCGTGAATCCTACAGGAAGATGAGGACAACGGAGGGCAACTGATAAAATAAAACAGAACTTACTCTTTTTCAGAGTGATCAACCTGGAAACAGATGACATCCCCATCCTGTATCTCGCTCTGTGCAAAGGTAAGTTTTGGTTTCATAAGCTCGATCATTCCGGGCTTGATTTCCTACGAAGTGTTCAAGTTAGGACAGCTACCGGGGACTCGAGGCGATATCGTACTTCATAGAGTTTCAAAGGAGTGCCAGGCGTCCATCTCATACGCTCATTGATCATGGGATAGAGATCTTGCACTTTGCTATTGCGAGAAGCATACACTTTTCCGGCACCAAACAGTGTCTGCTTTGACGTATCAAAGTGCTTCAGGAAAACCATGATAGAACCTGGAGGAGGCTCCGGCTAATATGATGTAATGTTAGCACCGCAAGGTGAACGAATATCTGACTGGTACCTTGCTTGGGTCGGGTATCACATCAAGGTAGAGGCGGAGATCGTTTTGTCGCGCGGCCATGTTGTTACGGATGACTTCGACAGCTACAAGGGAGCATCAGCATACAGTGAGGTATACTATATGCATAGGTTTTGCGCACTGAGTGTAGGTTCATTCTCAGGAATATGGGTGTCGGGTCGTACTGTCTTGTTCTGTCGATTCACTAGAACCCATAGCCGAACTTTGTTCTCCGGAAGATTGAAGTGGGTAGCAACGCGCGACTTGAAAACATTGTATGTCTCCTGTTTCAGTACACGGAAGCCGGGTAGGTCTGACGGGGGCCAATGCTTCTCATCAAACGTTGCAAGATCGAAACCCTCATGGTGCGCAAAGGTGTCGTCGGTGATGACCTTGGCGGTCAGGAACAAATGTTGCTCCTCTCGTTCCCTCTTTTTGGCCTCGATCTGGACACGTTCCTCGTCAAGTCTGCGTTCTGAATCCAAGTCAATCCGTGATTCATGTAAAGACAGTAGAACAGCGTACTCAGATGAGGTGGCGTATCTTCTTCCTTGAAGGATGGTAGTATCTCGTCGATTGCATGCTCGCGGACATATACCAGCATATATGCGTTCGTAAAACGTTTCATGGCGCGGACTTGATTGCGCTGCAAAGGCTGTGGAATGCCGTTCAACGGCTCGCCTCCGTAATTCTCCTCCAGCACTTCGCGATCAGTCACAGGGGTCACGCGGTCATCGTCGAACTTGAGCCATCTCGTATCGCGATCGGGTTTGATCAGAGCAAAGTAATGACCACCGTTCACGTCACCAGAGTGCACCAGGACGCCATGCAGCTTGTATACCCAATTCTCAGACTTGGTTGGGCCTTCGTCGATGAATTCTGCGAGGTCGATCTCGAAGGGGAATTCGTGACGATCATTTATCTGCAAGAATCGTTCAGCTATAGGTAAGGACGATGCTCCGTGTATCTCTAACCTTGACCATGGCATCACGTTGGATGTCATACTCGAAGCGCTTGAGCTGAAGGTGAAGCACAGGAGGAAAAGACTCAAATACGAAACCCTTCTTGGCGTCCTGAAGACCATAACCCTCGGCATGGTACTTGTTCTCACCCTCCATCATTTCGACCGCGACAAAGTACTTGAATGACTCGTAGAGGTTCTTCATCCCTTTGACATTCAGTTGGATATCTACCATACAGGTGAGTTGATGCATAGACAGCGGACGAACGAAGAAACCGCGTACCCTTGAACTCTTCAATTTTCGAGGATTCATAGTCGACGTTAACACACTTGATATAGCTCTTCATTTTGCCCACGAATAACTTGGCAATGGCACCCTCTGCCTTTGTACCCTATATTACTGTTAGGTGCGAAATCACCAGAATGAATACACCAACCTTCATCTTAGACTCCAAGTTGTCCTGCAACACCCGATTGAATTCTTGGACGTCATGTTGATAAAATGAATCATTTGACTTCCATCCAAATGATTTTGTCAACTCCGTCGTACCTGGTGCGGGGTTTAGCACAAGGCTAAAACGTGCCGGATTAGATACTTGCCGACTGGCTGGTCTGACGTTTGCAGGTGATAAAATACCCGTTGTAGGGCAAGCGAAACGCTTTCGGTGGGATGTTCGTCCTCTGTAGGAATTTGGTACACCGCCTAAATGGTGACGTGAGCATAGGGTGAATGTGCGCCACCGAGACTTGCCTTTCTGAAGTATCGGGTGCAAAAGAGGGATTGAAGGAGAGAGTTCATATAACACGTTGCACCTTGGTTTTTCAGCCCAACATAACCTGTCTCCTTCTTTGAATCGTAACTGATGAGAGATATGAGAAATCGAAGATAATGATGCGGAGGGCGTTACTTGACAAAGTTATGCCATAAGACGCCGGTGGGGTCTTCGAGTACACGAACGTAGACGGTAACATCGGCAGATTCCTCTTCAATGGTCGGACGTAGGTGGCCTTCTTGGACATTGAATAATTTCCTGAGTTCACTGAAGCGGGTGAAGCCCCAGTCACACTCTTCGGCAATGAATCGATGGTGTGCGTCTTATGTACAGGAGTTATCGGCGGTTAAACGAAAGGAGAATGAAGGGGACTCACGGCTGACGGTGTAAATGGTAGGATCATGGATGTTGGATATCACGAGAGCGAATTGAGCACAAGCGTGCCAACCTTCAGGGGACTTTTTCGGATCGGCATAGTCAAGGTAGACGGAGACGGTATCGTTTGGAGGAGCGTTGGAGTTTCCGAAAGGGAATAAGAGTATGCGCCTAGAAAAGAAGGGGGTTATACCGGATGGAAGAGCTGAGGGGAACGGGGAACGGACCATCGGTGACCGCCACAATCAAACTCTGGGCTTGTGATCTTTTTCTCGAGTTTCTTCCAGTTTGTCAGCCTCCATGTGTACACTTTGAAATCCTTGACATCATGCCCTAGGTCGGGCATATGCTTGGCAGCAAATGGCTCGTCTGGGGGGCTGTGTGAGGGTGCGAGGCCTGGGAAAGGGAAGCATACTGACGATCACGGACTGAGACGACGTCGTCGACGATTTCCATTGGTGGACCGCCGTTCGCTTTTTCGTCGTGAATGTCCATTGTATCGGCCAGTCTGAGAAGGGGTAGGGCAAAGAATCAGAGTGAGTCTGAGTATGATCGGGAGAGGTGCGTGCCGTGTGTATGATGATTGGAAAGGCTGGGTGGGTTGTTGCGTCTGGAGAGTCAGACGGCCAGTAGCACGACGTTGTTGAGGAGTAGGATATTATCGCAAACTTTGGGCGAACACTGACAAAGCCGGTGGGAAATCGTGGGCGGGCTGATGATTGCGTAAGCAACCCCCACCCTTTGTCGGTGTCACTTTTTCTTCTTCTCCGTACACGATCCTTAGATTGTCTCGACAGGGCGACTTTCCAGTCACCAGCAGCCTCTTCGCTGTCTACTGTCGGTAATGAGTCAAAATCGTGTCAGAGCAGGTCGACGCGCTGGACCCCGTCTTGGGGTCTGGCCACACCGCCTTTGCGCTCGTGGATGGCGCGTTATTTCCGTACTAGCGCTACGATACGAGTTGTGTCTGGCAGACATATGCAGAATTGATTACAGTGTGAAAGGGGTGGGCTGTACTGTTTTCGGGAGACTCGGACTGAGTGTTGAACGTAAGCTGTAGCCAAGTCCCAGTTGGGCCTCATGTCGACAGCCCGGCAGCGCTCAAGTCCTCATTTCGTTCTTTCTTTTCTTCCATCTCTCAAAGTCCCCGCTTTGTAGTATTTGCATGAATAATCTTCCCCGTCGGCGCGACGATCGCTCAGCTGCCGATCCTTACAAACGATGGGTTCCTACCACCGACAAGTATCCTCCTGACGTTGACTCTGACCGCCGTCGAAACCGCTCCGCAACTCTCCCCGCCCATTCATACGACCCGAGGTCTTATCCATCCAACGACCCCCGCTATAATAACAATGACCCGCGTCACCAACCTTCACGCACCCACCGTCAGGATCCTCACTATCCCTCCACAGCGCCCTCGGCACACCCCTCCTATCATCACCCACCCGCGCCGGCTCCCTCAACAAGTAAAGCCTATCAGCACGCGACTCGGCCATCCGCGCAGCACCCCTCATCTGGTTATCATTACCCACAACCCTCGTCATATCAACCCTCGCATCCAACCCCACTAGCCAGCTCGTCCCGCAGACCCCATCCTGACGCACCTGATCCAAGAACCTCAAGACGACCCGCTGCTCCAACCCACCATCCCTCCTACGACCACGTATCCAGTAGCGAGGAAATGACCAGGGCTTCGAGGCATCCATCCCGTCCCGCTCACCCTTCTGCACAGCCTCCTCTCTCGGCGCCACCAATCCAGCAGTTCTGGAATCCTGCACTCCCACAGGAAATGTCCTCTTCGCGACGCCACAAGGATCCTTACCGGAACCGCGATAAGGACGGGGACCGTGAGAGGGACCAGGAACGGGAAAGGGAGCAACAGGACAGAGGCGGGGTGCGAGAGCGGGGGAAGGAAAGAGATAGGGACAGAGACAAACCTGAGCCTGAAATCAGGTACAAGGACAAATCCAAGCCTGAACGGCATCGTGACCATGAACGTGCCACAGAGGTCCGACATCAAGAACCCACCAGGAGCAAGCATCATGATAAGCGCAAGGATTCCGATACCGAGGGGGTGATGTATTCGCAGAGGAATGCATCCAAGGCGTCACTTTCCGGCAGAGAGGGGCATCCCTCTACCACTCGCGAGTCAGGCAGTAGTCACAGAAGGCATCGAACGGAGGATGGGACAGCTTCCACTGTGAGTTAGTCGTGCCCAGTTTATATCCTCCATACCTTACCCTACACGTCAAAAGGGTCGTCGACTCCAGCCCGAAGACACGCAGCATCCGATCACTACCGTGCCGTCGCAGTCCACCAGTGTTCCACCGCCAGCCGTGCAACAGACAGGTGAACCTCCGCCTGCCCCTCGCGTAATGCCTGTTTACCTTCCACCAAAAGCCAAGTCACAGCGCTCACACCGGGAGGGACGTCCGTCAACAGCGCAAGGGGCTCAATCCGGTAGTGATACCGAACGTGCCACTAGCAAGGTAATTCATAGCAGATCATCATTTCGCGGTGCTATACTCATGTCCGAATCTAGCATCGTATGGAACGTACTTCTTCGGGTCCTGCTGTCCAAAGAAGCGGTTCCACGAGAGAGAGGGCCAATCACGATGCGTCCACCGGCCTACGGGATGACGTGAAGAGGATGGAGGTATGGCGACTTGCCTTGTCCACATGGTCATCCGTAACTCACATGAACACAGGGAAAGTATGGAGCCCAGCACGACTCTCGTCAGCCCTTAGCACCGATCAACGTCGATATTCCTCTCGTGACGCCTGGATTAAACGCATCCGCTTTACCCTCTGAGGTTAGGACCTCGACTGCACCACAACGTATCAGTATCCGCGCGGCCCAGGGTCCGTCCGATCCGCACGACACGCATTTTAAGTCATCGACAATTCTACATTCAGATGCCCCACAGGACAGCACTGTCCACCCACTCGCTTCTGCATCAATAGTGAAGTCATCTGGTTATGCTCGACCGCAGTTTTCTGAGATGCGGCCTCAGTACGATCGACCAGCTGTGATGGAGCAATCACGTACTGAGCCTCATGGGAACGATCTACCTCCTGTTCAGCGCATGTCGATTCACGAGTCAAGTCGAGTGTTGCCCGCCTCGGTATCCAAGTCGCACTCCTACGCTCGTGTGAACCCAGAAACTACGGTGGATCACACAAGTTCATCCTATCCGCATAGCAGACCACCTTCCCGCTCAGCGCATAGGATCCCTTCCAATAACACTGTTCCTCCTGCAGTTGTTGGCCCACGCCCTCTGCGTTCTGTTTCTCAGGGACCACACACCAATGAGCCTTCTACTCGTCCACCATCTGTCGTCCAGTACGCTCCAACTGTTCCCCCATCCCAATCACAGTACTCTGTCCCCCCGTCTCCTCTCCATGCAACTAATGGCACTCCGCCAAAGCCTGAAAACGCTTATGTTCCCATATCTTCTGCTCACCCGAGTCCGAAAAATGCGCCACAGCTCCACGGTGTATCTATCAGCCACAGCACATCCGTGCAACAAGCGCCATCTGTTCCTCCTACCGCACATCCTACCC
The DNA here is from genome assembly GCA_038090095.1 of Zangia roseola. Lineage (NCBI taxonomy): Eukaryota > Fungi > Basidiomycota > Agaricomycetes > Boletales > Boletaceae > Zangia > Zangia roseola. The sequence continues at coordinate 64,529 of JBBPMD010000051.1, forward strand.
CAATCACTGCACCTCGGACACTCAATACTTCCTCTCGGCCATCTACCCGAGATGGAATACACACAGACGCACCCTCTTTCCAGCAGTCGACAGAGCGACAACCGATAATGGATGATCGTCAGGGGCTCAGGCAGACATCAAACAGCACCACAATGAAAGCATCCTGGGTAGTCCAAACTCCGGCCACTGCGAGGAAGACCAAGATATCTCGAGAGGACAAATACTTGCCGCGCCAAAACATCAACCCGGAGACGCCCCATCCACAGCTTCGACAAATGCTCTCGCAAGATAATGATCCGTTCCCTCGTGCGTCTTCGTCGATGATGAAAGCGAGCCAGGCACCGACCCCGACGACCTCATCTCAACGCAATTCTCCCGGTATGAGGACGCGAGAATCCTTCGGCACACCGCGAGGCACGATGGCGAGCGGTTCACCTAGATCTTGGTCTGCAAAAGAGGTGGCGCTCACAAATTCTGATCCTTATCTCTTCTCTTACCTCTGTTTTACTGCACAGGCGCCTACTCCAGAGCACATATCAAAACCGAATCTACCGCCACATCTCGCAGGACCACCGCAGATTGCTGTCGTTGGCGCGACCCCCATCACCCCGGCTCGTGAATTGCCGCAGGGACGAATGGACCATACTTTACTTGCACCACCCTTTCCTGCGCCGCCTCGCACTTCGAGGACAACGTCCAGCTCGCATGACCAGCAATCTCAGCCTGCGCAATCTGTTGTTCGAACTACATCTTCGTCATCCTATCAGCCACAGCCACAGCTTCCTCCGGTGCATGCACCGTCGCTGTTTCAACCATATAGGCCACCATCTCCTCCGGCCGCTGAAGACACTGGCCAGTTTTCGCCCCCACCAATTCCGGTTCCACCACCCAGAGGTCCAGAAGATTCACCTCTCCCACCCATCGAGATGCGAATGAGCGAGATGATTCGGACACATTCACATGAGGATGAGCATGCTCAAAGCCATGGGCATTCCGTTCCTAAAGCAGAGAGCGAAATGCTCCACGTCCCTTCGTACCCTCCTGTGCCGACTCAACCTCCGTCTGCGACACCCTCACGCACTGCACAGATATGGCAAACTGGCAAAGTAGATAGCAATACAATGGCGCCGAACGAGTCTATACCTGTTGCTCATCCTGAGGCATCGTCAAAGTCTGCTTTGGTTGGACCCGATGGCGTGCGGATCATGCATCAGGAAATCATGGTGTCTGTCCCTGCTGTTGCGTCGCAATCTTCGGCTACTCCTGCAAAACCACGACCTAAAGTCACAGTTGAAGATGTTCCGGAGGATATGCCTGTGTTGAGTAAAGTAGGTCCTTCGAGTGTGCCGATGGTAACGCCCCCGATCCCCGGATTGAGGTCTCAATTATCACAACATACCACCGCTGCGAACACGAACTCGGCCACTAAATCCGCGATAACAGACCAAGCTAACCATAAATACTCACCGTTGTCGAGAAGCAAAGAGCCACCTCTATATCCTTCCGCCGAGCCCAACGCTGCGGTCTCTGCTACGCCGATTTCTACTGCTGTGCCACCCATGTCTACCCGTGTACCATCTTCTGCACCTCCTACTCACCCTGCAGCATTCACGTCTGCACAAGCGGTACCTGCCCAACGTAGCGTGTCTCAGACTACAGCGTCCCGTACCTATCACCGTGCCATGGAGATGTTGCAGGCAGACAAGCTGTCAGCGTCTGCGGTGACCCACGCTGGTGACAATGGGATTCCCAACAACAACAAGTCAACCGCCGCGCCAGCACAGGCTATATACAACCCTATTAGCATCGCTACTGGGCATCACCAACAACCTGTTAATGCACCTGGCCCATCGGCTCCTCGGTCTGTCAATGCGCCATTTACTGCTGGCATGTCCGCTACGGCTTCCACAACTAAGGCTGCTGTCTACACGACGATGAACAACCCTGGCCCCCCAGTCGGTGCGCCGGGATTATCTATTCCATCGACTAGTGTCAATGCCCAACAACCAAATCGTTCGGGCGCTTTCTCGATACCTCCTCCAGATACTACCTCCATCCCCCCTATGCCAACAACTGTCGTTAAGAATTCCTATCAAGAACAACCTGTCATCGACGCTACTCGATTCCGTGATACTACGCCCTCTGTCGCTCGCAACCCCGCCCCTTCGCATGTATACCCCACGTCTTCTCGCCCAGGCATATCCTCCGCAATGAATCAGCAGACACATGTAACTCCAGCACAACCGCCGGCCCACCATCGAACTGTATCCATGCCTACTACAGCTTCATCTTCAGCAGCACAAAAGCCACCTTCGCCTCGCAAATATTCACAACCTGTCCCTTCTGCTACGGTTTCCACCCAACCTTTCCCATCCCGTCCATCAGCTCTCGAGCCCCAGTCGACACGGGCACCTGTTTCTGGGGGTGTCCTTCCCCCTACCCAAGCCCGATCGATACGGCCGGCACCCGAACGCGCGCATGATTCTGATATGCTCAAAACCCCATCATCCATCGCGCCGTCCCCTATGCTAAACCCGGACACTTCAAACATTGCTCCACAGTCTATCGCTGTTCCGATCCGGGCACGACAGCCTTCCACAGACTCGAAAGACGACAAGAAGAGGCCCACAGGGTTGTTTGGTCTTTTCAGAGCGAGAACACTCTCATCGAAGGCAACTGAACCCCCTGCTATTCCTACAGCGACGAGAACGTCTCTTGACCAGGGGAAGGTTCATCCTGAAACTTCTAACATCACGTCTGCTACATCTGCGCCAGCGCCGGCCTCGGCTCCGAAAGAATGGGGTTCCACCCAGCCACCGGCAGCTTCCACCTCCGCACGTATGGGATCACAGCCCAAGGCCACGGGCAGGGTACCAGGTCCAATTCCTTTCCCTCCTCCCCCGAAACCAGCCCGAGAGCAGAGGGATCCCATCCCGCATATGTTCACTCCGTTCAAATTCCTGTCCATGCACTCCAAGAGGGACCGGACGGTTTCGGCCGCTTCTCTCGACGTCTGTGATGGCAATACAGCTGTGAGTATTTTTTTCTTCCCCGATATGCGACAAATTCTGACCGTCCACAGACGAACACTGTGATCGGATCCCCCGATCACTCCGCCATCAGCCAGGCCCAAGCTTTACCTCCAA
>JBBPMD010000052.1:0-46900 GCA_038090095.1 Zangia roseola
CACGTGTGGTATTGTTCCCGTGACGTCCCGCTCGCGCCCGAAAAGTCGACGACTTCGACTACAACCACTTCTACCTGCCTGAAGCTCAACAACCTGTGCGCGCTACTATGTCACGCCTTACATTTCGGACTACCTCGCCACTCACCATCGGCACGACTGTAAGATTACCCACGTTGCTTCATTTGCTCAGGCGATGGATGCGCTAACTTTGTCTATGACTTGTAGTTCTTCAAACGGTGGACACCCACGCTCAGCATTTGGGGTGTTGGCGTAGGCACCGCAGCGCTGTTTGTACGTCGTCGCGTATCTCTGGTGGCGCATGATAGTCTAAGACCTTCATTTTTCAGTTATTGTCCGTCACCCCTGTGGTGAAGAATGGCGTTCTCGTCAACGTGCCACTCGTAAGCTCTACCCGTTCCCTGCCGCGTATTTTACTATGCAAACACACTTGACTAGCTTGGTAGTTATTACGAGGACAAGATTCCCGCCTCGGACAAGCCTTTCTGATCCGACCCAAACTTCTGGACCCGTTCGTAATACCATAATCCCATTTCCGGTATAGACGAGTGAAAACACGAACTCGAATGATTGGACTAGCCGTCACAATTTCGCACCCTCTGAGTACCCTTTGGTGGCGACCGAGCCTACTAGTAGATCGATGTCAAGGTACTCTTCTAGCTGTTTGATGGCCTGTAGTGTGCCACCTATGGGAACATCTAGTCCTGCATGTTAACTCTCACGGGAACGAGGTCATGCCGACTGACATGATGGGAATGATGTTACGCACGTATCGTCGTCATTCCAAGTTGCTTAGCCGCTTTGAGATTCCTGCGTGTACAGCGTAACGAGGACTGTGGTAGCAGATGAGATCCTGAGAACCTACATTCCGATGTCATCCAGGAAAATGACTTGGTCGGGGTAGACTCCACTCTCTTTACATGCATGCAGATAAAACCTGTGTTCTGGTTTCCTGCGGACTAGTGTCGCCTAAAATTTCAACTCAGAATGATCAGAACTTACCGTAGACCTACTGCACTAGAATCATAAAAATCATCGAATAATTCGCGTAGATGGTTTGGTATAGGTCCATCTTGCCATCCCAAAAAGTGTAGCTCGGCATCGGGGATTTCCGCCAATGTGCCGTGAGGACCTCCAAAGTTATTGGTCAGTGCGACAATCCGCCATCTACCCGTGGCTGCAAGTGATTCACTATTCGGTACCGAGTATTTAACGAAACGGTTCTAGTTACCTCGAAGGTTTGTGATGGCAGTGAGTATGTGGGGGTCATAAGACATTGCTGATCGCATCATCCGACCAAACAACTACGGTAGAAGGGTTGAGAATGTAACTATTCTCATGGGTAAAGGCGCACCTCTCGTCCATCAACTTCTAGCTTTTGGGGAAGTTGAGGACATACTATGGATAGGTTGTAAGGTGGCGAGGATCAATTAGCACCGCCGAATCACACACCTTGTCGTTTTCGTTTGCAGTATTCCGTGTACCATATATTTCCGTTTGTGGTGTCTGACAGGTCGCGACTGAATGCAGGGTAGAACTCAAGCAATGGAAGTTCGCCGCGTTCGAACCTCTGCCAAGCGCCAGACGAACCGCGGGACGTTCTGAAACCACAATGTGATTCCGTACGGCGTGGGACATGATTGAAATTCAAAATGTACGCACATGGATACATTGAGGTAGTTGGGCGGAATATTTTTTTCTGACTCGTATTCTGCAATTGCGATAAACGGGCTCCGAAGGACGACGCCGCCAATCTATCCTCGACCGCGTGCAACGATGACGGCAGCGGAGCCGGCGCGATAATAGTGAGAATGGCCGAGCGCGCAGGGCGGCGATACTCACATCGAACATGACAGCTTTAACGTGAGGGACATGCATTGGTAGTACGTGATACCGGCGGGAGCGTGAGCGCTGCTCGGGTCGCCGTGATGTCCGGATACCTGTGAAGCGGCGGTCAACCTGCCTCGGACAAGGTCTTGGCGAGTTCAAAGATGTTGGGAAGATGTCGGCTAGAGTCGGCTGGAGCGAGTACGACGGTGCGGTAAGACAAGCTAGCAAGTACTCGCAGTCGTAACTGGGACCTTGTATTATTGGCTAGTATTATTACATCCAATCAGCGGACGGCAACAGCCGCGGAGCTTGAATTTCATTTTCCGTCTTTCTACCTACCAAGAACGATCTACACGATCAGACAATGGCCAACCCCCGCCAACGTCGCAAGGCAAGGTCTTCCACTCACAAGGCCGTCTCATGTTCCAAAAGAGCCAAGAAGCTCCAAAAAAAAATGCACTGTGAGTATCACGATAAACTCTCGCTGCCGCATCCATGTCGTGCTCAACAGTTTGAATACTTGAAGCAATCCGTGGGCCAAAAGCTTTGCAAGATGGGTGGGATCCAACTAAAACGCTCCGCCAAAAGTGAGTTTTTCGTGCAGATCGCCTCACACGAGGAGAATATTGTAGGGGAGTCGACTAATCTGCTGATTGCAGTTACCATTCCTTGGGACTTGCACACGACCTTAACCCCATCTCAACCGGTGGATCCGAAGTTAATCTCAGCCGCAACGATGATCATGTCAATATCAGCTCACCACGTCGGGCCACTTCATCTTGTGCGTCTGATGATGCCCAGACATCTGTTTCCGAAAAACATACGCCGGCGCCTGCCCTACGAAAAGGCTTTGGACGAATCATTAGAGACTCGTCTGGTAACGTGGTCCAGGTCGAACTTCCACGCCAGAAGGAAATGGAAAATACTTCCGAACAGGAAATGGTGATCGACGCTTCAGTGGCAACAACAGAAGCGGAATTGCGTATTTGGGCTGAAGCAGGGTCAGCGGATGGTATCATTCAAGGTCAGCGTCCTGTTTGCAACGGGTCAGTGGTCGCAGTGGCACCGAGAGACACCGCGAACTCGGAACGACCTCATCTCAGTTGAGTGAGTGACTGATGGACCCATAGATCTGGCGAAGCTCGCTGCTTCTGGGAGTGTACGTGAACGGCACACATCATTGGGGGAGAGAGCGTATCTAGAACGTCTTGTGAAGAAGTGTGGCGAGGACGTCGAGAAGATGGCGCGTGACCGTCGGGTGAATCCTGAACAACGAACAGCAAATGAACTGAGGAGGGCCATTGCGAAAGCCGGTGGATTCGAAGGACTGTGCAAGGACACGGGCACCAAGGTGGCCGAGTAGCCCGGCCATTATTTGTGCTATAAACGTACGGCCACTCGGTGTGCCGGACCGTCTCCAGTTTAGGGATCATTGTGTGACAGGGTAACAACCTACTTAGGATGTCACGCCGGCACTCACTTTCAGCCAAACCTGTGTTCGGAAATGACGTCTCGGAAGCAATTTATATCCTGTCAGATCGATGAGATCTGGGAGGGACGCAACTCTGGTCTTCCATGACTTGTCTTCTCATCACGTATGTTTGTTTTTCTTCTCTTTTCCTTTCCTTGCGCTGCAACCACGCAGTAGGTACTAGGGTTGGCGGAAGCTGTCCGCTTACTCAAGTTGACCCAAGACTAGGTGCATGGTGCCATTTGGCTGCCCTGCTGATTTTTCATAATGCCATACACCCTGCTGGATGTCACGGCAAACGCCGATGCACAAAAAAAACATATATCCCTAACTTCCGGCACGCAACTCAATTGAGTCGATGAACACGCCAACGGGGATAGTTGATACTTGAATCTTGTGGAGTACTTTCTCGTTAATAGCGGGAAATGCATGTGGATGCAGGACCAGGGATGCAATCGGTGACTCGTGTGGTCGCGGCAGGGCAGACCCACATACGCAATGATACAATTAACCCGGGAGGGCCGCAGCCAAGATCTGCACAATCGAGGCGATGGTACATAATTGGACCAATACCAAAGGCAAGTGACGGCAATATGCAATCAGGCAGCGATTATGGCATTTCCGGATGGGCCCAAATCAATCTGAATCGATATCTGTCAACTGATATGATGAGAAGAGTGCTTCGTGGGTTCGAACATCGCGGCGGTATGTCCACTTGCCAGACTTGGAAGTATGCGCCTTACCGGATAACGGCTACCCTCGTTCCCATTAGCGCTCCCTACACCGCAACTGTCCAGCCTAGGTACCTTGACCTGGTACCGCAATCTCAATGAATCTATGTTTGCCGTGGTGCGCTGATTGAACGAGGTGAGTGGAAATGGGCGTGTAGGTCAGGAAAATAAAAGATTTTGTGACAAAAATAAGCTCCATTTGGACTAGATCCGGACTCAGAACGGGTCCAAAGCCTGACCCCAATTGCATGGATGGTCGACTTCGACTTACGGCATCCGCTTTTCTCGTGTCTTTTTCTCCCGTGCTCATTCAAGACAAATCTTCTCGATTTGGGCTGTGTAAAACATGTCAACGTCAACGATCTCGCCATGTTGTTGTTTTCAGCATCCCCATGTCCGCACTACTTTTAAACAACTCCACAATCCCGTCTCATCTCCTGATCCCACCCATCCATCCATCCACCTTCCCTCATCGTCTCCATGTCCCGCCGTCCCTCTTCTTCACTCCCCCGTGCCGCTGTTAGTTCTCCTTATCCTCGACGTGCCCCTGGCCAACCTAAGTCCTCGAGACAACAATTCTCTGCATGCGGCGCCTGTCGTATGAGAAGGTTCGCCGTTATCATCATTCTCCTCTGCGCGCGTCCTGAGCCGCCTGCCCTAGGGTCCGCTGCGATCTGAAAGATTTCTATACTTCTCCAGCCACCAACACCCTCCAACTACCCTCGTGTTCTAACTGTAGAGAGCGAAGCATCAAATGCGTGTAAGTCCTGCCGCATGTTGCTTTAATGTCTTCACCGACCGCTCTTCAGCGACGAGTTCGCGGAGGTCAAAGCTGTCAAATTGCTTAGAAGGGGAAGACGGTTACAGCAAGTCGAGTATGTCTTTATTTTGGTATCCATCTATCTGGTGATCTCGAGCTTCGAGTTTACAGAGCTGTCTATGGGAAAGTGGCGGACGATGTCTCAACTCCATCCACTGTCTCTCAAGACTCCATGCCAACCATGTTTTCCACTGCTCCGGCTCACAATCTCATCCCACAAATGCAGCTCCCTTTTCTCAGGTCGTCGTTCTTCCGCAGATTTTGTATACAACGTCGGTGTTTGACTGTCTGCCATGTTGCTGCTCAGCTGACCTGCTGCAGGCCCAGTCATTGAGCCTGGTGAATTTACCTCTAGATACGTTGCTCACGTGGAGGGCGCAGCCCCACTCAATATCGAAGGAAAAATCCTCGCGATGCTCCTCGTCACCTGGGCTGCATCCTTTGGTGTAGATGAGTATGGTAGCGAAGAGGACGCCGAAGATGCCACCTCAGAAAACCAAAGCGTTATCCCTTTCGTAACTGATGATGACGATCTCTCCGATTCCAAGGAACATACGAGGATGCTCCGCACGCAGGCCATGACCAAAGAAATATTAACGCTAGTGGACCTCCACGGACTTTTGCGCCGACCATCTTGGGATGGCGTTCGAGTCCTCTTACTCCTTCTCCCATTGACCTACGGTCAGTCATTTTCCACTGAGTGGTACTGGTTGTTCATCCTACGCAACAGGTGTTCAAAGTCCCCTAGAACGCCTGGTGAGTGCCACTCGGATATCTCGAGTGGCAATATCGCTGACTTTTTGCTAGACCACTTATGAAGCAACCTTGTCTCACGTTCACTCACTCTGCAACACGGACAATTCTCCGTCCGTGAACAGTGGCTTAGGACCTTATTGTGACGTACTTATCCGCGCTCGGGTATTCTGGTATGCCTACGTACATGAAGGCATCACTACGGGGCTCAAGGGTGGACGTCTTGTGTTGTATGTTGACCATAACTTCGTGATTTGTTCCGCATTAAATCTACTGTTGCAGGGATGACGACGACCTCACTCTATTCCAGGACGGTCTACCCCCACGGTACTGTTCATCAGCCGCTCACAGTATCGCCTCTTCTTCGCATTCAGCACGCTCTTCGCCTGTCAGCTCACCTACTTCACCAACCTTCCCTTTTAACTCCCCTCTGGAGGCTAGTCACCCACGAGCTGCCTTGGCCTACTTAGTGGCGACTCAGTACTTCTCTCTAGCTATGACTGTCTCCCAAGCGTGTCGTGCCATACATTCAACCTTGACGGGTCCTCGTGCCCGTCGGCAGATCGCGGCAGGTGCTGGTGTATCCAAGGTGGCAGTCAAAGAAATATGGGACACTCTCGAGTCCTCCTGGGACAACTTTGAAGCGTTACGCCGCAACCCTTCCGGCGTTGGCGCTGCGGGGGGTGACATCATCCGAGGCGAGGACGTTGAACGTTTTGTCAGTGGATGGCAGGTCTTCATCTTCGGGTGTCTCAATGTTATCCGTGAAGCGCTTCCCAAGCCCACCGAAAGTGGCCATGCAGCTCCCGTTGACCAGGTTACCATGACCAGCCTTCATCTTTCTGCCATCCGACAATGTCAAAAATTCCTTCCTCGGGTCATCGAGATGCTGCAACGTCATCTGAAAGTGCCATCCAACTTCTTCGCGTATGATGCTGGTTTGATTTGCGATGGATGTTTCTTCGCCGGCTTGCTCCTTGCACAGAGCGATAAGCTTTCCGCGGAGAGGGATGTGCAGGGGTGGGACGCGGATTGGGAAGAAGGTGTTATGGCTTGTCTTCAGGCGCTTAGTGAGGTCCGCTGGGTTTACTCCCACAGCCATGAGCTAGAAAAGACTGTAAAAGCCGAATGGGGGGCTCGCATCGAACGCGATACCAGCCGGCGACAGGTCCAAGAATCACCCATGTCCTTTCCTTTCAAACAGAGCCCAGGCCACTCGCCCTCGTTGAATGACATCGCCCCACTTCCTTGTCCAGCCGATTCAAATTTTAAACCACGAACCCTTTCCTTGGTTTCTGCGGGTGGTCGCCCCCACTTACCACCTTTATCAATATCCTTGCCATCCGATGACAGTGGACCGGACACTGTATTGACCGACGACGGCAGCGGTAGCTGGGAGCCATACACTCCACCGCCGACCTCAGGTTCCATAACAGGCACCGTTATGACCCATCGTAGCCTTTCGCCAACCACTCCTCCACGTCACCTGCCGACGGGACCGATTCACGGCGCTACCAAAAAAGGATCATTATTCGTAGGCGGCGACGATGTTGACCAATTCTCTTTTACTACTGATAGGACACCGGATTCTCGTGGGTCCGGCGTTGGGGCTCGGTGGACACCATACAGTTATCTAGACCCACACGTCGCTCTTACTACCTCTGACGTTTTGGGGTGTGACGACGGATTCTTCCCGCTGGCATCCAACCGTCCGCCATACATTGCCTAAACGCCATTCTTTACAAATGCCATACCCTCTCTTGTGTATACCGAGAATATTGGACTCTGTGGAATTAGATGTACTCGCATATCCTCGTAGACCAATCATACCCCCGTGTTTGCCGAGATGCAAAGATATATATGCTTATTCGATGATAAACTAGCAGTTGTACGTGATCGCTTGAGCTTTGTTAATTCGGTGAAAGCTTACAGGTATCATGACTCATGATGCATGATGCATCCCCTGAACCCGGCATGGGTACCAGCAATCGGCGTTTAGCGGCTGAGCGCTGAGGGGCAGATGAGTCACCATCACCTGATGGAGATTGAACTTTGTCACGATACGAGTTCTAGCCAGATGTTGTAATTTGCCTGGAGTATTGTAACGAATGAGGAATAGCTGCGAATGAACCTGGACCTGGCGCATGTAAGTCAACGAGGTGGAAAAAAAATTCTTATGGACCCCATATTATGGCAATCGATAAGAACGTGTTTGAGATAGCGCGTTGATAATGCGTACGCCGCCCACTTTGTCCCCCGTTCAACGAACGCATACGTGGCGCGCGGATCACCCATAATTAAAACTCGCACAGAAGCGGCGGTTCTGTGTGAGGTAACAGGTCGAGCTCTTTATGCCCAAATCCGGTAAGTCGCCGTATCTGCACCAGGGCAGGAGAGTTTTGCACCACCCTGCGAGCCGCCAAACGAGCGACGTGAGGTCACAGAGGAGTCACTATGTCGACTTCCCGTCCAAAAACCTCCGAGCATGACGGTACATGCCTGTCAAATAGGCGTGGCACGTACTCATGGTTCCTTGCAGGCCTGCAGTCAATGTCAACAAACTCAAATGCTTGATCGGCGAGTGACGATGTGTTGTGTGCTAATCATGCAAGAAGTGCGTCGGTGCTTGATAATGACCGAGGCCGTGTTCTTCTCATGTCAGCGCCAAGTCGGGAAGATTTCTCATCGCTTGTTTCCCGCCATCTCCAAAAAAAGGCGAATTCTTTGAGCGTCTATGCATTTTAGCGTTATCGTTATTTTGGGTCGTTTCGCGAAGAGTCGGTGTCAGATAGCGGCTCAGTCGACGAGAACAATTGGGATGCGACAGTCCTCTCAGGTGCCGCTTTCGCACCATACGGCAAACGACTGTTAGCGCCTTGGAAAGGAACAAGGGAACGACCGATGGGCTTGGCCCCTAGGAGGAGACGCATCGGTCCGCATGTTCTGGACCAGGAGGGATGGCCTATTGTTGTAAGACCTATTTCCAAAGGTAACCAGTTAGATAATTTCGTTGGACTTGGACGTTGTAGCCCTAGGATTAATTTGACCTGGGAACGTCGTCTGGTCTAGGTCAGGTCAACTCGTAGGGCCGCCATCTCCTATCATCGGAATAATTTTGCGACAGGGCTGCCATCCGATAGTGCCCCCTGAGGGGATCGTTGCCACGAGACGACGGCGTGCTCTCCTGGTGGAGTGGATACAGGGTACATGGGGGCGCATGATAAGTCCCGCTGCACAATAACTCTCGTAAACACCCCGGAAAAAAGAAACCATGCTGTGGCCACGGATGCGGGTCTTGAGTCGTCTGCATTTCAAAGGATGGTGACACAGGGTTGTATATTGTCATACAGTTCGCTAGATTCAACGGGATTGTGAGAGCCACTTTGACAAAGTTGCATTGAAATATTGACCCTACAGTGAGAAATTCGAAAAACTCTGGAATTTCTATATGCCTAAAATTTATACGGTCAGGTGGAAGGGTCGGAGAAGCAAGTTTGGGCTAGTGGATTCAGGCTCCAACGGATCGGAACTTCGACCAGTTCACATCAAATAAAAATGGGTGAGAAACCGGGAACTTCTGTTGGTCAGCCGGACCTACCTATCACTCCTGTGCTATAATGGTAATATCGTTACCGTTGGTTCAGCATTCGAGACTGGGGTTGGTACTTGGTACTGGAGAGATGGCCGTCCCACTCTGTGTACGTACAAGATGGTTGAACAACTGGACAAGAACTAACACACCCGATAAGGGAATTTTACATAAGGAAGCACCGACTTGACGAATCTGGGCGACTTTTCGTGTATCCAGCATATCCCAACTCCGGTCCCTCAGTGTCCAAACGGTCACCACTCGGACATGGCTCGCAGTAAACGCAGAACAACGCGTTCCAATCCTCAAAAATCTCGTGAACGGAGCCCGCAGTTGGAACCACTCTCCCCATTGTCGGCAAGGTCGTCGCTGACGCCAGTACCTGTACAAGACGAGCCATCCGTACCGCAAGGCGAGCCACCCGCACCGCCAGAGCAACCACCAGAAGAAACGAATGAAGCTGCACAGGAAGAGCCTGTACAGCCTGTGACTATGTCCTCTGAGGAAGACACCTGCCCTGCCTGTAAAGACCTTGTCGCTGATGTGCAGTCCACGGTCTCCAAGGAGAGCTGGATAAGATGTGACGCTTGTAAGAGCTGGTATCACTGGGTGTGCGCAGGGAATGGCGTGGATGTCGACACCATCGACAAATGGCAAGTCAATACCTATAGCTTATTGTCTGGAACACCCGTCGTGATGTGTACGTGTGACCCGCATATAATAGGTACTGCAACCCGTGCGTCCTCGAGAAACCGTCTCGGACGATCACGTTCAAGCCACCGGCCCGTAAATCGGCGCGCAAACGTGCCCAGCCAGACTACGTTAACCTGAACGCTGGTGTGGAAGCGGACCCCAGTCGATGGCTACGAGTCATCCAGTCGAAACCGATCAAGGACGACGAATTTCGGCGGATGAAAGGGTCGGTCCTTGGTCCCGAGTGGCTAGAGAACGACGAAAATGCAATGAAGGAACCCATTGTGATCGAGAATCCGGAGGGGCTCGGGATGAAAATGCCGGATGCCAACTTTACGGTGTCGGACGTTGCAGATATGGTGGGGCACGAGACCCCCGTAGAAGTCATAGGTATGATCGCTTATCTTATGTACGTCGAATGCCAATGCACGCTTTCCAGATGTCGCAACTCAGTCAAACTGTCCAGGGTGGACGCTTGGGAGATGGGCAGAGTACTACAATAAAGAGCCCTCAGAGAGAGACAAAGTGCGGAACGTTATCTCTCTTGAAATATCCGGGACGCTGCTCGCAGATCGAGTTTTACCACCACGACTAGTCCGCGAACTGGATTGGGTGGATAAGTTTTGGCCAAGTACTCGCAGAGGGAAGGGCCACCCTTATCCCAAGGTCCAGTTATACTGCTTGATGGGTGTGGCATCAGCATGGACGGTTAGTTTTAGTATGCATATACTTCGGCATCAAGAGCACTGAAACTCGCGCAGGACTGGCATGTCGATTTCGCTGGCTCGTCAGTGTATTACCACATCCTCAGGGGATGCAAGGCAGGCATTTCTATCAATTTACCTGTAACGCTCCTGACCTTCAGACGAAAGGTCTTTTATTTCATCCGACCCACGCCTGCAAATCTGGCTGCGTACGAGCGGTGGTCCGGGACAGAACTGCAATCAAGTATATGGCTAGGTGATATGGTTGACGAGGTTGTCAAAGTCACTCTTTATCCCGGTAACACGATGATCATCCCTACCGGCTGGATACATGCTGTAGTGAGTGTAATTCCTTCCGTCATCTCCTCAATTTGACCGTGACCTCTTTAGCATACACCCATCGATTCACTTGTATTTGGGGGTAACTTTTTGCACTCATACAATGTCGCCACCCGTAAGTGCACAAGCTGTTTCATTGTCACCTCCAACACTGCATATAACGTTACTTGGGTGACAGAACTCAAAGTGATCGACATTGAAAAAGCTACGCGGGTTCCAAAAAAGTTCCGCTTTCCGTATTTCACCAAGTATCTCGGTTTATCCATCTTTTCGTCATTATGATTAACGCTTATTCGGCTCAGACTGTGCTGGTACGTGGCAGACAAATATCTTCGCGATCTCAAGGCCAGAGAAGAGTTCTCGCCTCGAGTTCTAGCATCACTGGAGGCTCTTAGCTCGTACCTAGTCTCGGAAATACGAATCATGGAGCGCGGAAGCGAAACAGCCAAACGAGATGCAAAAGAGCAAGTTCCTTCAGATAGAATCAAAGACGCGCCGGCACTCGCGAGAGAGCTCAGGTGGCGTATTAGGCTGACCGCGGGGACCACAAGTGACGACGAGGAGCTCGGCCGGCCGGCCAAGAAGGCGTTGACAAACGGGAACGGGAGCGTGAGCGGGGGAGTTAAGCGGAAACGGTCACCGATCGAGATGACAGGCACGGAAACAGAGCCCACGCTGGGACGAGTGCAATTTAGGAATTTCCAGCCGAGGGGATGGGACACGGTGGAGGACTTGCCAGGAGAAGAGGAGACACAAACTGTGCAAGCGACGTACCCCGAGGAGGATGGATGGCAACAGCGCTGGACAAAGCGAGATGATGAAACACTAGGAGAGGGTGTAGGATCTCAGGCATCGGTGGAGCGAAGGAGGGATATTACCATCAAGATCCGAAAGGTCGACGGAGGGCTGGAGCGACAACGAATTGAACGTGTGTTTGAGAAATGGGAGTGGCTTGGAGTTCTTGACGATGAAGTTGTGGCCAAGGAGGATACGGAGATGAAGGTGGAAGACGATGATCCGTCGCATCAAACGAATGTTGACCCACAGGTGAACGACGAGAAGGAGGAGGTGCCCGCTGAGGACACACAGGAGGGTCAGTCAGATGCAATGGTTGTAGTAGGATAGAGTCGTGTTTCATGGACTGATTTATTACATGTATGTTAACCGGGTCGCTGTGGGAAATCCACTTCGTGCTGACCCGCCTACGTGGTACTAGCCTCCCTCTAACCTAGTTTCGGTTACCTGCCAAACTAACACCCTTTTCCTTGGACTCCCAACTCAAAAGACGCATTTAGTAATAAAAGTCGAGTTTGCACTCCAACGTCGGTCACGCCATGTCGGGCCTTGCCTATGATGCTCCGGAGAGTGAGGCGGATAAATCAGGTCCTTCCTCAGTAGGATTTAGCCCAGTTATTCACACCACTCCTCCAGGCACCTATCACAATGGCTACCCAAATCTGCCTCCTGGCACTTCCCCCCATGATGCGGGCGACCTAGCCGACGATTTCTATCCACCCCCGCCGCGTATGTCTCTGAACGTGCATTAGAAGTGTAGGAGTGCCCTGTTGACCACTCCTTCAATCCAGCAGCCTCCGTCATGCGTCATCCAAACAACTCCGTCCCTTCTTTGCCTTCGGGTGGCCCTCCAGCGTATGACGCGATACCAACCATCCACCATGATACATCTGCCCTTGTCGATAGCATGAATTCCATGCACATGCATGATCCTCTTCCTCGTGGATCTAGTGCCATGTCATTCGGTTACGATCCCATTCCTCGTGCCGGAACGTCCATGTCCCTACAAGCCACCCCACAAAGAGCATACCACCCTCGACACGCCAATACCCTACCTCCAGCTCCTGATGCAACTCTTCCTTTACGCCCTCGCAGACAGGCGGACCCTAACTATGCAGTCGACGACAGCGGTATCAGGTACAATCACCAAGTTACCGACGAGCCCTCCCCGAGCGGAAGTCATGTTGGTTACTTTGAAGGCGGGGAACACTCACAGGCTGGCGCAGATCCTGACTTCGCAAGCATGTACAATTATGACGATCCAACTTCTCCGGCGGGTGCGTACCCTGCTTCCGAACCATCGGCTCCTTTTCCCCGCAGTCCATCTGCGCAACCGTACTACCCCCAAGGACAGTACCAACCGAACTGGCAAGGTTCACACCAGAACCTGGCGCCCAACTACCCCCATCAAGCTGGCGAATATGATCACTTATACGCCGCCGCCTCCAACGTTCTTGGTATGGGCCCCCGTCCCCCACAGCCACCAATGAACCATTACCTTCCTCCCAATCCGTACAATCAGGCACCTATCCAAGCCAGTCAGTCTATGCCTTATCTCCCACCAACCGGTGTATACCACCCAGGGCCACCCCCTCCAGCGACACCGGCCCCACAGGGTCCAGGAGCTTTTGGACCAGCACCCACTCTCCCTCAAGGTTTCGATGATCCCGAATTTGAGATGCGATCATCAGGTGCAAATCTCCGCCGGTCCGGTACCACAGCTTCCGTCAACCTCTCGACTCGCAAAACTAAGGCTGTTGATCTCTCCGCTCCTCCTATTACCAAGGAATACATTGATCAGTACCGTCAGCGCATCAAAGGAGATCCCGATCCCGAAGCCCACTTCCTGTACGCCAAGTATCTGATCGAAGCAGCTAAGAAGATCGGAGCTGATGCAAAAGACCAGCGAGCTGTGAAGAGGTATAGGGATCTGCTGATCCAAGAGTCCTTGAAGACAATTCGGAGACTCGCAACGCAAAACGAGCCATACGACGAGGCACAATTCTTCCTCGCCAATTGCCACGGCACGGGAATGCTTGGTCTACAAGTAGATCACGAACGGGCGTATCACCTGTATCTCCAGGCCGCAAAGCAAAACCACCCTGCGGCGGCGTACCGTGTTGCTGTTTGTAACGAGATCGGAGCAGGAACTCGGCGTGACCCTTCTCGGGCTGCGGCCTTCTATCGCAAGGCAGCTTCACTCGGAGATACAGCTGCCATGTATAAACTGGGCATGATCCTCTTGCTAGGTTCACTCGGCGAGGCGAAGAATCCCCGCGAAGCCATCAATTGGCTTAAGCGGGCAGCCGAGCAGGCAGACGAGGAAAATCCCCATGCATTACACGAGCTTGCTATGCTTCACGAGATGCCAAATTCTCAGTTTGTCGTTCATGACCCTGCCTACGCGAAGCAACTCTATACCCAATCTGCCCATCTTGGTTACATCCAATCCCAGTTCAAACTTGGACAATGCTACGAGTATGGCATTCTCACATGCCCTGTGGACCCCAGGAGATCCATAGCGTGGTACACCAAAGCAGCGGAGAAGGGTTATTCGGAGGCAGAGCTCGCGTTGAGTGGATGGTACCTAACGGGTACTGAGGGTGTTCTCAAACAGAGCGATTCGGAGGCATATCTATGGGCGCGGAAAGCGGCAAACAAGGGTTTGAGCAAGGCCGAATATGCAGTGGGTTATTATGCGGAGGTGGGTATTGGTATCAAGCAGGATATTGAGTTTGCGAAGCGGTGGTACATGCGAGCGGCAGGTGTGTCCACTTTCGTCCCTCGGCATGATTGATACACATGGCTGATGCTGTCGTAGCGCAAGGGAACAAGCGCGCCATGGCTCGACTGACCGAAATGAAACGTATGGGTAACAAACGATCTAATGTCGGAAGACCCACACGCCAGCAGGCAAAGGATGAATGTGTAATCGTCTAGCATGGGGAGGGCTGGAAGATGGGGAAATTTATATCGTGACCTCGTTTTTTCTTATCTTAATACCTCCACGTTCCATTTGAACGTGGTGAGCGGCTCGCAGGGTCGTTGTCGTTACTTTGGACTCGTACTCTTGTTGTCGATGCTTTGCAGATCACGGGATGGGTAGATGTACTAGCTAGGCGAATACCTCCTATCAGTACTAATCCAACTTGATCTCCATTTCTAATCATCACGTAGATGGCTACGACCAAAGATGACGTTCGAGCCCCGTTTCGCCGTGCAGCCCTACCTGCTCACTGACCCCCGCTTAGATCTCGCTACTGGAGCATCTGGACACCCCTCAGATAAACTGTCTCAACGAGGAGCAATCGCACGGCCTCAAGGCCGTCCTGGCAGGCAGGAAACTCAACACATCGCCAGACGTCTACCTAGAAAGCAGCGCAGATGCCCAACTGCTCTTGAACATTCATGTGAGCCCACGTCCAACCCACCGCCGCTGACGACTGATCATAGTCGCCATCGGTCACCATCTCCAACGACCACAGTTCAACCAAGCCGTCCGCATCCGCACGCTTGTCCTGCGCGCGAGCGCGTTCCCCGAGCGCGGGCCCAAGACACTCAAGCTACTCATGAACAAGACTGCGATCAGCTTCGGGGACGTTGAGAATGCCAAAGACTCGGAGTTTGCGCAGGTGTTGACGTTGCGCGAGGAGGACGTGCGGGAGGGCCGGCCGGTAGCGCTCAAGTTTGTGCGGTTTACGAGCGTGAATAGCGTGCATGTGTGTTTCTTGCTTCGTGTCAGTGGGCTCGTTTTGATGGCGGACGTGACCGTAACATGGATAGATATTCGTCGAGTCGAATCAGAGCGAAGACGATGATGTCCAGACGCGGATCGATGCGATCGATGTACTGGGCGTTCCAGTGGAGTATGTGCACTATCCCTCTCTCGTGTCCGTGATTCGGACAGGACTTACATACCCATACAGATCCACCAAGAGCTTGAGCGGACTCAGACAGGAGGACAATTAAATCCTGGGAGGCTCGGTTAGAGATTGCGGCATTAAGCCCTAGCCATACATTCTGTCGCCGTAGATAATCATGTGCTGACAAGTCTTACTTGCCGTCGATCTGTAACCACATGCTCCAGCGCTGCCTGGCCTCTTCACTTCCGTCGAAGACCCAGTTGACCTTGATTACTTCCGAGAATCCTTCGCTCGCCTGAGGTTCTTCATAATTACCACGGTAGCTGGTGAAGGCAAGGTACGGAAGGACATCCCTCTGGGGGGTTTTAGTGATGGAATGAAAAACCGTATAGCCGCGACACGATCTTACCTGTGTGCTATCCGATGGGGGTTGGTTGTATGCGCGGTATAGATTGTTGTGCCATGCAAGATCCATCGACCCTTCAAAGAGGAAACACCGGGCGCGCACGCCGACTTTCTTGGCTAGATCTACATACAGCTTTCTCGTCGCGGTATCTCGATTGGTGTTGTCTGGACCCAGCGGTTCATACCCACGTACAGAAGGAGAAGGGGCGTGAAAAACGTACCTATCACACAACTCTCTCCGGCCTTGAGCGCCTCCTCAACCGCTTTGAGGCACCTGGCTCTCGTTCCCAGGGTATCCTGGTTAACGTGCACGTATCCAGCGGGCGCAAAGTGTTTGTGGTAAAAAGATGATTTTCCGAGACATGGGTAGCCCGTCAGCAGGACGAGCTCTGATTTCTTAGAAGATGTGGGGACGATGTTAGCTGTCGGTGGGGACAGGAGGTCCGTCGCTGAAAGCAGCACGTCAGGATTCTAAACATGGGTCGAGGACACGTGGGCCAACTCTTTGGGAGACTCGAAATGTGGAATCCGGGGAGCTTGTAAGGGGCTTTTGGGAGGCCGAGAAAGTATTCCTGTCATAGTGCGTCAATACGAAGAGGCCGGGGCGGATGCTGACACACCTCGGGTGTATGAAACGGAATACCGATGTTTATCGCCCACTTTCGGTCGGTCGAGGCAAAGTCGTCTGCGCGTCCCGCAGCGTCCCCGACGAAAAAAGCATCCTTTTTGTCTGTGTAAAAGTGTTAGACGAGGCGCGTTCTACGAGGGAACACCTCACGTACCGATCTCGACGTCTTGTTCCCTGAAGATGCGTTCGAGTTCGTACCACATGCCAGGCATCGGTTTCCGATGCCCGTCCTTGGCACACGCGGCAAACAAGCGAAACGGCACGTCTGATAGCTATTTCGGCGCGTGTATTACTATTAGGTCGACTGTGTCCACGCGAACACGAGCACGCATACCGCATTCCCAACCAGGGGTATCTTTTTCTTCCAATCTTCGAGCGCGGCTGCACGAAGCGCCTGGTTGGAGATCAACACGACGGCGTATCTGCAGGAGAGGTGTCACCTAAGCATCTGGAGACGCGCCGCGATACGCACCCGGCTTGATGCAGCTCTTTCAGCTTTGCAGGGACAGACTGTCGCCACCACTCCCACTTGAGCGCTTCGCCGCCCTTTTTGCGGTGACCATTCCATTTGATGACCGTCCCATCCAAATCGAACAAGGCGACTTTGGAACGCGCCGGAGCGTCGAGATTTGTGCCATGCAGACACGTTCGTTTCGGACCGAGGGAGGGCTTGAGCCATTGAAAGGACGAAGACGCGCCGCTCGGTTTGGTGAAGAATGGGTGGACTGGACGGGCGCGATTGGTAGAAAGTAATACTGTAGTCGTTGTGTGGACTCACTTTTCGTGACCTTACGAGCACCATTCATGGAGTCGTCGGACGTGACATCGTCGCTTTGGTCAGCCTTGCGCTTCTTGGGAGGCTCTGGGCCGTGATATGATCAGTGGGTCGCGCACGATGGTTATATGAACATACGTCCTCTGGCGGATTGCTTGGATGGGCCAGGCTCAACCATATATTGTGGACAAGCGCAGTGTGATAAAAACAGTATAAATGTACTCAGGGGTGACAACCACAAGTAATTACATTGTTACAATCCGTTCCGATGGGCCTCTCAGTCTACAGTTTCATGGTCTATTGCAGTGCTCGCTTACTTTGACTTCTCACTCAGGAAGACAACACCAGGCAAAGCCTTGACACAATCAGTCTTGCAAGCTCGATCATGAGGTAGGAGCGCTCACCTTGCCCTCGAGCAGTTCGAGACTGGCACCACCACCAGTGCTGACATGGCTGAGCTCACCCTCCGCATTGTACTGTGCTGCGACAGTTGCGGTATCACCTCCACCAATGATAACGGTAGAACCTTGCTTCTTGGCCTCGATGGCTGCATCGAGGAGCTCTTTCGAGCCACCCGCAAAGGCAGGGAATTCAAACACGCCGGGAGGTCTGCAGGAAGTTGTCGGCGTGTGCACCGAGACATCAAGGGACGCACGTACCCGTTCCAAAGGATCGTCTTGGCTGACAAGACGGTCTCACGGAAGAGTTTGCGACTCTTTGGGCCCGCGTCGAGACCCATCCATCCATCGGGAATACCCTGTTCCTTGGTTGCACTGCCAGTCTACATGAACGAGATGAGTGGTGGCCACGACGAGACAGAGTGTTTCAGACCTTGGCGTCCTTGTCAAATTTATCGGCGGTGACAAAGTCTACGGGGAAAACGAGCTTGACGTCGTTTTTCTTTGCCTTTTCGATGAGGGCGGCGACCTTTTCGGAACCATCCTTGTCGAAAAGAGAATCTCCGATCTTTTCCGATGATCAGATGTGAGCGGGACAATACGGCGATAAATTCCACGTACGGATACTTTGTCGAGGGTCTTTGCAAAGGTGAAGGCCATACCACCGCAAATGATGAGGGCATTGACTTTGTCGAGCATGTTTTCGATGAGCTTGATCTTGTCGGACACTTTGGCGCCGCCAAGGATAGCAAGGAAGGGGCGATCGGGGCTCTCGAGGACCTTTGCGAAGTATTCAAGTTCCTTTTTCATGAGGAGACCGGCGGCCTTTTTGGGAAGGGCGATGCCAACCATACTAGCGTGAGCACGGTGTGCAGTACCAAAGGCATCGTTAACGTAGAGATCGCCGAGGGCGGTGAGCTGCGCCTTGAAGGTATCTACGACGTCCTTGGGGACCTTGACCTTGTCTGGGCCTTTTCCCTCTTCAGCGCCATGGAAGCGGAGGTTCTCGAGGAGAATGATGGCGCCATCCTGGGCGTCATTGACAGCTTTCTCGACATCGGGGCCGACGCAGTCATTGAGGAAAATGACGGGCTTGTTGATCTTTGCGGAGAGGACCTCTGAGACGGGTCTGAGAGTGTCTTTGTCAGATCGCTTGCCGTCGGGACGTCCGAGGTGGGACATGAGGATGACGGCCTTGGGTTCTTGAAGGAGATCTCAGTGGAAAGGGGTGAGATCGGAGGTCGTACATACTCTTATCGAGGACATAGTCGATTGTGGGGATCGCGGCGACGACGCGCTGTGGATCGAGCTTGGATGAGTACACGGAGAGGGGTGGATTCGGGTACGCACGGCGGGGTTGGTGATGATACGACCGTTGGCGGGATCGTCCTTCATGGGAACATTGAAGTCGACGCGGATGAGTACGCGTTTTCCGGGGATGGCATTGGCAAAGTCGGGGTCGTCGACGAAGAGCTTGTTAGAGAGCGACATGGTGGTGAAAGAGGACGCGCTTGATATGAATCGTGGGAAGATATCGCTTCATGGCAGACTCCAACACGCTCGGACTTGACTTTGAGAAGGAGACAGCGACGACGACGACGACCACTGAAGAAACGTCCAACAATGACGCAAAACTGGAGAAGAAGAAACCTTATGTCAACCCAGAGCGCGTCAAGACCGGTGGGCAACGGGTTAGTCAGTTCGTGCCATGCGCCGTGCTCAGCATCTGACAACCAGACACAGGAGAAACCCTCCGAGGAAGAGCTCGCCGAACGCATGCAGCGCATCAAAGAACAGAACGAAAAGATAAAGCAGCGACGTCTGGTGAGTACACCACCATCGCACCGATATCCACTCAGAGCGACGCAGGATGTCAAAGCGGACGAAGATGCGTTCAAAAAGACACAGGAAGTTGATCGTGTCAAGCAGGCGCAGACACGCAAAGTGCAGGACGGCGTCGACCGCACACGCGAACAGAACGCGCGTCGAAAGATGGAAAAGATGCAGAGTCGCGAGTGGGATTCAGGCAAACCAACCGGCTCAGGCGACGCAGCACAACCTCGGGGAAGTAAACCAGCACGCGGTGGTGGTCGTGGTGGACAGCGAGGTCGTGGTCGTGGTCGCGGTGCTGCCCCCGTCGTTGACACACCCGACAGCGAGCCTCCGCCACCGACGACGACGACGACGACGACGACAGAGAATGATGATAGTGTACATGTATGAATGGATGACTAAGCGAAACCCCCAGTGCTTGATTTTGTACACATGGGACGAGGCGTCCTCCTCACCGCGAATCTACCACAGCTACAAAACCTCATCAAACGCGATCCAGCGGGATACAAGGAAGAGTTCTTGCAGCAGTACAACCACTACGTCTCAATCAGACAGCTGTTCACCATCAACCCCGACGACAACGCAGCCCATTTCAGAGAACTCGTCTCTTTCATCGCACAGGTCTTTTATTGATCTCATCTCACCGGTACGTAGCCTGATCTCCACACAGGTTGCCGTGTGCTATCCAAAGGAAACAGCCGAGTTTCCCTCTCAACTCTCCACCCTTCTTCTCGAAAACTATGGTGCACTCACACCAGACACCCGCAAAACACTCGTACAGAATCTCGTCATCCTCCGCAACAAAAATGTGATCACATCCATCGAGTATGTGGCATTCTATTCCACGAACTATCCCTGACGTCTTGCCAGCCTTCTCAGGACACTCTTTCCATTGCTTCCCCGTACCACTTCCTCGTCCCTCCGAGCATTTATCCGAACAACCATCCTATCCGATATCCGCACAGCCAATCTCCGCACCAAAAATCACAAACTCAATCGCGCAGTGCAGGCCATGCTCTTTGCCATGGTCGAACGCGGCATGGATGCAGAGGTCCTCGGCGACAAGGGGAAACTACGCTCGAGCTCAGGTCCCGGCACCAACGGGGAAGACGCCATGTGGGCCGTCGTCCTGACAAAGGAGCTCTGGAGAAAGCAAATATGGACAGACGCAAAGGCCGTGTCTATCGTCGCCCTTGGCTGCTCTCATCCTGTCATCAAAGTACAGAGTGCATCTATACACTTCTTCCTCGGGAGTGACGATGACAAGGAGGACAGCGACGCGGAATCAGATCAGGTGCATACTCTCTTCTCCCCCCTCTGTCTCCTCTCACCTAGCACAGGAGGTAGACGTTAAAGCACTCCATCACCGCCGCGAAATCAACAAGAAAACTCGAAGCGGCGACAAAAAGCTCCAGAAGCGACTCAATGCTGCCAAAAAGGTACATTCAACGAGTATTCTTTTCTCGCCCTTATTGACAACACTTTGTCAGAAAAAGCACAAGGCTTCCGACTCATCTACCCCCAACTTCCCTGCCCTCCAGCTCCTCAATGATCCACAGTCCTTTTCCGAAAAGCTGTATGACAAACTGAGCAAATACGACAAACGCTTTTCACTCGACCACAAGATCCTCCTTATGCAGCTCCTTTCTCGTGTCATGGGCTCTCACAGGCTCTTCGTGCTCCCCTTTTACACGTATATCCTCAAATACCTCACGTACCATCAACTACGTGTCCCCGCTATCCTTGTCGCGCTCGCGCAGAGCGTACACGACCTCACCCCACCGGACGCGCTGACCCCCGTCATAAAAAAAGTCGCGTCAGAGTTTGTGCATCCTGGTGTCGGCAGTGAAGTCATCGCGGCGGGTATCAATGCAATACGAGAAGTATGTCGGCGCCAACCATGGGCCATGGAGGAAGAGCTCCTTGAGGATTTGGTCGAGTACCGGAAGAGCAGGGACAAGGCTGTCACCGCTGCTGCGCGGGGGATCCTGCAGCTCTACCGCGAGGTCAACCCAGGGATGCTGAAGCGACGAGAGAGGGTGTGTTCCTGTTGGTGACTTTATTCGTCGTGAACGCTGACAGTTTGGCTAGGGCAAGGATGCGAGTATTGGGATGAGCGGCGGTCGACAGCCCTTGCCATTTGGGCACTCGGCAGATGCAGCTGTGGATATTGAGGGACTTTTGGTATGTACACTTGCGTTCCTAGACCGAGCATTGCGCGTCAACCTATACAGCTCCTAGAAGACCACCTCAAGAAACTCCGCGAAGAAGAGACGGGCGAGATGGATGACGATGACGAAGCGGGGTGGGAGAACTGGGATGTTGAGACAGACTCGTCCGAATCGGATTCGGAAGGATGGATGGACGTCAGCTCCGAGGGGGGAGATTTCGAGGTGTCGGATAGCGAAGACGAAAAGGAGACCACTGCCAAAGACAAGGCAACGGACACGAGCGAGATGGACAGGGACACTCAGACTCAGGAGAACTGTGTATCGACGTTGGCGACCACCAAGGTGAGCTTTCCTGCATATGTCGCTGTCGGAGCGTTATTGAAACCTGTGGTAGATTCTAACCCCTGCCGACTTTGCGCTGATCCGCGATCTTCGTATCAAAGCTGCTGAAAGGGCAGTCGAAAGCAGCGGCGGGTCCAAAGCCAAGCGCAAGCTTGCGGCCCTCGAGGCATCCAAAAAGGCAGCTGCTGGCGACGACGCAGCAGACGCGTTTATATCCGAGAACGACATCCTGGGCCCTCGCAAAAAGACCAAGGCGGACTACGCAGAGCGTATCGCGTCCATCGAAAAAGGTCGCGAAGGTCGTGAAAAGTACGGTTCGTCCAAGGGAAAGAAGAAAAAGGAGGCGCCGAGTAGTACGACGAATAGAGAAAAGGCGAGGAACAAGCCGATCATGATGATCCTCAGTAGTGGGGCTGTCAGGGGGAAGAAGAAGGCGTCGTTGCGGGAGAAGCAGCAAAAGCTGAGGGCACACATTGAGAGATCGAAAAAGGCACATCATTGATGTTGCATTATTTTATACGTTTACTTTACCGGAACTCGGGGCTACAGAAGTCCATTTCTGAGACGCTCCGCCAGGTCATACCCTGATGCCAAATGAAACAACCTGGCGTCTACAATGAAACCCTGGTTGTGTATCGCCTCAGACATGCATTTCCAGTACGGAGTGTCTGACCTACCTTTTTGTCGTAGTCTTGAAGATATCATACGGGTGGAAGCCAACACAAGACGGCTGGATCAAAGAAGACACGTACCTTCCAACGCTTGCTTCAGCTGAGCCAGTTCGACGACTTTGACGATGAGATGTTCTCCCGGATCGGGATGAGGGACTGGATAAGCCATCTTGTCCTCGAGTTCCACCTTGACGACGACAAGCTTCATCTTTGCCGTGGTCATGCCTGCACGGAGTGTAAACAAAGGAACGACGCTACCATCTCGGACGTACCGGGATCGCACGCAATGGTCGGCGTACAGTCGATAATGTCCTGCAGCGTTGCCTTGTACCCAGTCTCCTCCTCCAACTCGCGCAGAGCACCCACCCGTGCGTCTTCGTCCGCACCGCCGACGTCGGTGGCAGCATTGAGCAGACCTGGTCGAGATCATCAACTGCTCGAGGGCGATACGGGGATACCTACCCGCTGGAAACTCTATCGGGACGATGGGCGGGAGAAGAAGTGATCAACGTCGCGACACGGACGTACCAATGACATGCTTATCGAGCGGCGGACGGTATTGCTCCAGGATGACGGTCGACAGCGGGAAGGCGTTCGTCTTGGACTTGAGGATGGTGAAGATGGCGACCGCGTCTTTTCCGGTGCGGCCTTGGACGACTTTGCGTTCAGCGCATTCCCAGACGCGCTACGGACCCGTCAGTAGGCGCCTGCTGGCACGCTTGTGCGTACCTTTTTGCCGTCCTGGTCTTGGTAGTGGATCTTGGTCAATGTGACAAACCTAGACGGTATGTGAGCTCAGGGGCACAAGGCTTTATTGCGACTCACTTTGAATGAGCATTGTCGAGGGGTTCGGTCGAGATGACTGATGGATTGGACATTGTACTATGCAATTTTGGAGAGCGTACGAAACGTCGGGAGGGAGATACACCGGCGAGTCTCGCGAAGATGGATGTCATAGCTACTACTTGGATCGCTTCTTTGGACGCTCGCTGGTGGTTTTGTCCTGCAACTTTCGTTTATCTTTCTTGCTAATCTCATCGGCCTTCGGTGCCTTTACCACTTCCTCTTCGTTACTGTTTTCTGATCCCAACTCCTCTTCAGCCTCTGCAATCAATCCATCCCATCGTCCACCTTCCTCACTTCCAAGGTCACACGTCCATATCGGCAGACTAACGCTCGTACTCGTTTTAATGTGCAGACTCTGAATGTTGTCCCAACCACCCTTGATATGACCTACGATCGCCGGTAGGGCAGTCTCGATGTTGACCTGCACTTGTTTCGGCGTATGTGATAACACCGCGACCTTGACCGATCTGTACAAAACGTGAGCTATGCCACAGGATCTATCGGAGCACGCACGTGCATGTCCCTCTATTTTGGTGCATATAGGACGACTCGATAGCCCGCTCGAGCTCACCCTTGAGATCCTTGCGCGTTAAACACACAGGAATCGGTTGTCTGTTTGACAGGTCAGCAAGCAGTGCACATCCAGTACACCACCTACTTTTTCGCATCAAACCATTTCGAGCCGAGCAGCCGTGGAAGGAGGGGCACCACCCGCTCGTCCGCGAGGAACAAGGCATTTTCTTTGAGTAGCAGGCGCCGCGCTTCGAACGCCTTGAATTTTCCCTTGAGCTTCTCCACCCCGACGACGCGGGAGATGAATTTGATGTTGTGTTGCTCGAGGAGGTCTTTGTACTGTCGTTGAGGGTCTTTGGTGATCAGACACACCCCGGACATCCGGGGATCGACGAGTGGGTATTTGAGTGGGCTGTCCCAACGTGAGCAGCGATCGAGCGGGGAAAAACCGACGTACATGCGGAATGGCTTGAGTTTTCGTTCCGGATGGATGGTCTTGACGGTGATCTGGAGCCATATGTGTTGTTCCTTGCTCGGCAAGAGCTCAGTCTCGGCGTGTTTCTTCTCGAGCTTAGTCGCATATGCATGGAGGGCTTCTATGGCACGTTGACACTGTTGGACGGACACATGCTCGTCGACGAGCTCGGACTTGGCCATCGTAGTCGTTTGCCAAACTGCGTGTTGTCCCTTGTTTGTCCATATTCAAAAGTCTACACTACGCGCGAATAATGTACAGACGAGCATGCCCTCAGTCGTTCTGCAGCTTGTTCAGCCGTGAGATCACGCTGGGGCTCTGCCATGACCTCATATCTATCCAAGCGTCGTCAGCTCTAACCGAGAAATGATGGCACGACATACCCAGCCAAAAACTTGCGCACTGTCGCACTCCGCAACAACGGTGGTTCGAAATGAACATGGAAATGCGCGACGTCGTCCTCATCCGCCATAAGCACACCGTCAACACGCTTCGGTGGGACGGGACGCTGATGAATGCCCATGGCGTACGCAAATGAGCAAGAAAACAGATTGTCGTAGCGAATCGTCACTTGAGAGATGACATCGGCGAGCGCGCTGGTCTCTTCTAGGGTGAAATGGGACAATGACGGTATGTGCCTCCTGTAGGGCAGCACTGGGTCGCGGTAAGCTCTCGAAACAAGTCTCATCGAAAAACGTTACCGAGGAGCTCAAATGGCCAATAAGCCCACCACGGAACGAGAGCGACAAAGTGGTCGTTCTCGACGACGATACGCTCCCTTGCGGCACGCTCGTAGGTGACATATTCACACAAGAGACAGGGCTTGTCCTGGTATCCCTTTGGCCCATTCGTCGTCGCCGTAGAGGACAGCGTGTATTTGTGTAGATTGCTCAACTCCTTGGCTGGGATGGTAGGAAGGATAGAAGTGGACCAGACTTGGCTGTGAGGGTGTGGATTGGAACACCCCATCATCCCACCCTTGTTCTGATCTTGCAGTGATCAACGCGGATGCGTACTGAGAACAAGATCAAGACCTGCCTCGAAGATCTGGACATACGCAATGCCGTCTTGAGCGCCCCGTCGGTGGTATAGGCGTGTCCACTCGTCGATGATGGTCACGATGTCATCTAGACAGAGGGTGGGCAGACTTAGGTCATGTCTCGGATGGAAACAGACGACATCGCAGCCGCCCTGGACGGGCTCAGTAGTCAGCAACGGATGCGGGGCGGCAGGGGCGGCGGGTCCCGGTGGTGGGAGCACAGCAGCGTAGTCGTTCTCGAACACCATGGTAGTCTTGTAGTTGTCATTGATCGACCCGTTGGCGCGTGCATTGCCCGGGCAGAGATAGCAGTTCTTGTCGTACTGCGGGAGATCCGAGGGTGGAGGTGGTTCGGTCTGACCGAGCCAAGGACGTTTGGTGCGATGTGGGGACACGAGGATGTGTGTGTTGGTGAGGGGGTTGTCTACGGTGGGTGAGTTGTGAGCGATAGGATGACTAGTGTGGACGTACACCGTCTGTGGGGGTGCGTCGTCGGATCGAATTGCTCTGTCATCGTCGTGCACTACTAACTTGGCCTTGTCCTTTCCGTCGACATGTCCGATTCGACACCGAAACGACGTCGCGCCCAACGCTCGCCTTCGCCGTCCGTCTACAAACTCGACGATGAGGATGGCGAGTACGAGCCGTACGTCCCCGTCGCACAACGACGCGAAGCTAGACTCGCCAAACTTTCCGCGCTCTCCACCACGTCCGACCGGGAAAAGGCGAAGAAACAACTAGAGGAACTGCTCGAGAAGGAAGATGCAGAGCGTGAGGAGGAGAAACGCAAAGAAAGGGCCAGGAAGGAGAGAACCCTCCTCGTCGAGGCGCAGGAGGTCCACTCGCGCAAGGCTGAAGAAGGTTCGCGTTTTTCTAATTTCTTTGTCACATCTTGCCAACTCGCCTTTAGATGCAAAGAAAACTCAAGTCGAAAAGACTGAGGAGGCCGACGCCGAAATCCTTGCTGCCATAGCCAGTCGGAGAAAGCTTGCCTCAGATCTAGAACTCGCAAAGGGTATACACTACTCAGAATCGCTCCAGACGACGTACGTTGCCCGTCTTGCCGTGACGTTCTCGCCTGACAGTCCGCATAGATGGAGACCCCCAAGGTATGTCCGCGAACGCACAGAAGAGCAGCACCGACGTCTGCGTGAAAAGTACCACATCATCGTCGATGGCGAGGACATACCACCCCCCATCCAGCACTTTGAAGTGAGCACCGTATCATCGCCCCCACAAAAGGACTCTCATAATGTTTCAGGATATGAAAATTCCAGATTCCATGTTGCAGTTCCTCAAGTCCAAGAAAATAGTCAACCCCACCCCCATCCAACTTCAAGGCATACCCACTGCGTAAGCCTTCTCTCCTTGTCCTGCAACCCAACGTGTTGATGCCTCGCAGATTTTCTGGTCGAGACATGATCGGGATTGCATTCACAGGTTCTGGAAAAACGCTCGCTTTCTGCCTTCCTCTCATCATGCTCGCTCTCGAAGAAGAAACCCGTCTTCCGCTTGTCCGTGGCGAAGGTCCCGTCGGTGTCGTTCTCTGCCCATCGCGCGAGCTCGCAACACAGACGTACGAAAACGTGCTCACATGGACAGGCGCCATCTCCAAAGACTCCAAATACCCCCCTCTCAACACGCTGTTGTGCATCGGTGGTATATCCATGGGCGAACAGAGCCACGTGTTGAACAAGGGGATCCACATCGTCGTCGCCACCCCTGGTAGACTCATCGACATGCTAGAAAAGCAGCGGTTCGGGTTCTCGAATTGCAAATTTCTCTGTATGGACGAGGCGGACCGCATGATCGACTTGGGATTCGAGGACGACGTCCGAAACATTATGAGTTACTTCAAGGTAGGCGTGGCTTTGCCAAACGTCCGAACGTCGTGTTTCTGACCTGGACGTTACAGCGCCAACGCCAGACCCTCCTCTTTTCTGCGACGATGCCACGCAAGATTCAAGACTTTGCGCAACAATCGCTCGTCCGACCTGTACTGGTCAATGTCGGCCGTGCAGGTGCTGCCAACCTGGACGTACTACAAATCGTCGAATACGTCAAGCAAGAGGCAAAGATGGTCTACCTCCTCGAGTGCCTACAAAAGACAGCCCCACCCGTGATCATCTTTAACGAGAACAAGAACGAAGTCGATGGTGGGTCCGCTTCTCTCCTTTCCCTTGGTGCTCTTCGTCACACCTTTCGGCACAGATATACAAGAATACCTCCTCCTGAAAGGCGTCGAGGCAGTCGCCATCCACGGGTCCAAAAGTACGTCTGCGCCCCCTTCCATCTTTACCCCACCGACCCGTTCGCACATACAGCCCAAGAAGAACGGCAATACGCCATCAGGTCCTTTAAATCCGGTGCTAAAGACGTCATGGTCGCATCCGGTGTCGCCTCCAAAGGCCTCGACTTCAACGACATCCAACACGTCATCATCTTCTCCATGCCGAAAGAGATCGAGGACTATGTGCACCAAATCGGGCGTACGGGCAGAAGCGGCAAAACAGGGATTGCAACGACGTTTGTGAACATGAGTACGCCGGAACAGACCTTGTTGGATCTCAAGTATTTGTTGATGGAGGCGGGGCAAAAGTGCGTGGGCTTGTGCCCGTACGAGGTGTTGTGCGTACTGAATTGGGTGATCGTGTAGGGTTCCTCCGTTTTTGCAAACGATACAGGATCCACGCGCTGCGCAGGGCGGGTCGCTCAAGGGTTGTCCTGTCTGTGGAGGTGAGGAAGCGGCCTACTTTGATGCTTTCGACGATGCTCACGCTCTCCTTAGGTCTCGGACACGGTATCTCGAACTGTCCCAAGCTGGAGGACGCACAACGTCGACAAATGGCCTCTCAGAGAGCTGCCCACGGCGATGGAGGTGGTTACTAGTGACTTCTCTGCTCTTTCTCTTTATTTAGTGTCGATCTGTGTACTATGGTACAATAAACAACATGCTTTGGCAGTGATCCCGAGTGGTATAAATACAAGACAATGTAAACCGATGTGCAGTGGAATGAAATTAAAGACGAGTGCATGAGGTATCCCAAGTAACTTTTGGATATTTAACAATGATGGACTTTTCTCCGGCCCTCCGTTACAACCATACCTTCATCCCTTGAAGGCAAATTCGCGACGCATCTGGATAACATTTAACGATTTTCCACCTGCGGGGGGCCTGTTTTCCAAGTTCCAGTGGACAAGCATCCAGAAAACTCGCACCAAACTCACGGGCCTTGGAGAGCGGCAAGGAACTCGGGACCAAAGGAACTCCAAATGTCCTCTACCCGAGTCGGTTCCTCACAATCGCCGAGAATACTCCTAAAGGTTGCTGCATCTGTCGTACGAATCCATCCGTTAGCCCATCGTTGTAAAGCACAAAACATAGCCGGGGACATTACTTGCCTTTCGGGTCTGTCAGTGCCAGCATCTGTAGTGTATCTTCCTGAAGTATGGTATCTGGGTCTTTTCCGAATCGATCCGCGATCTGTATCACAAGAGAAAATCAACGCGTAGACCAAAAACTACCGATTTGAAACGCCTACCCGCTGTCTTGTCTGTCTCAACCACCCAAGCTTCATAGAGGGATCATCGTCAGGAACAGGGGCCACCGCAGCCGGCTCAGCCGGCGCACGTTGCACGGTTGTCAACATCGACGTGGAAGTAAGTGGTCGTGACGGACCAGCCTGCGGAGCATTAGACGTCGTCGGCTGGGACATGTCCGTGTCCTCAATCACATCCCTGAGCACCTCCGACTCGGAGTGGCCATCTGGGTCCTCGATATCATCATAAAGGCTGCGGTAGGGCGTCGATGGCGGAGCATCGGGCTCTTTGCCCTTCTTGTGGAGTGGAGTAGGCTTTGCGGATGCCTGCGCCTTCTTCGCGGATGCCTTGGTATTTTCTTCCTTTTCTTTCCATGACAACACCAAGTGTTTGCGCCCGTCCAGATATTCCGGGGCAGAACTGCCGAGCTAATGTGCAATGTTAGTATACGAGACGAGACACCGAAGAGGGCATGCTACCTGGATATACGTATTAGAATAGCCGTTGCTAGACGGGACCCTATACATCGAAATGACCCCCTCGTTGGCAAGAT
Source organism: Zangia roseola (assembly GCA_038090095.1). Lineage (NCBI taxonomy): Eukaryota > Fungi > Basidiomycota > Agaricomycetes > Boletales > Boletaceae > Zangia > Zangia roseola. The sequence continues at coordinate 29,796 of JBBPMD010000052.1, forward strand.
GGTTGAATATCCGTTCGATGGTGGGGTGGCCAAGCGATTTACCGGAAGCGTACAAGGTAAGTCGTTTGTACTGCTGAACGGCCTTGTTGTTCTTGCCCTTCCATGTGTCTTTGAGCTGGATTTGTGTCACGCCACGACTATTCACGGTCCTCATCTCCTGCAAGAGCTGAATGATTTGTCGGGCTTCCCCGGTGAAATCATGCCGGATAAGCGTGCCAGGCCTATGGCAGTTATCACATTGGTTGTGGCAATCTTCTGGTTTAAATTCCTCGTCAAAGTGGTGGAGAATGAGGACGCGACGGCAGTCGGATTCATTGGAACAATAAGCAACGACGCCCGAAAGCTTGGAAACCTGGCGTTCAATCTCGGCGTCAGAAGGTTTGTCGCGACCGGGGTCGTTATTGTTAGGATTCCGGAGCATCTGTTCTATTTTGACGGCATCACTATACGTATAAACTAAACATGGCATGGATTAGGCTTCAGGGGTGTAGAGCGAATCAGGACGTACAAAGAATGCAATCAGATGAGCGACCATCTCGGCCAGCTCGGCCAGTTTCTTGATAGTACCTAAGATATCCATGAGCATGACTAGTCAGGAGGATTTTAGTGGTGGTACATACCCGTCCATTTCCTTTGATAGAGTCGTGTGGATAACAAATCGAACTAGGGATGAAATCAGTGCCTAGCGTCCCAGATGGATCATCAAACAACGTACCATCTGGTTTGTCGATCCCCATCCCAAAAGCAATCTATTGAAAGGTGACCTATAACGATCCATAGGGCAATATGTGATACTTACTGTTGCCACAATCACCTTGCATCTTCCTGTTGTCCAGTCGTTTTGATTGGTCCTCCGTTCCTCGTTATCAATGCCAGCGTGATAGTGACGAGCCTCGACTCCCCATTCTCCGCGGAGTTTCTGCGCCATTTCCTCAGAATCCGCCCTTGAGAGCGTATAGATGATGCCGGTGTCATTTGGGTGGTTTGTCTTGATGATTCCGGCAATCTGCTGGATCAGGTCTTTCTTGAGTGCAGGTTTCTTGCGGACCGAATAATGCAAGTTGGGACGGTTAAATGACTGCGCCAAGCAGACCGGATTTCGCATAGCGAGATTGTGCTTGATGTCTTCGATCGCATCCTTGTTTGCACTGCCGGTCAGTGCCATAATGGGAATGTCCGGCCAGTTCTTGCGAAGGATGTTTAATTCTGCGTACTTGATGTTCAAATCAGGAACGCATATTTTGGGTGGTTAGCAGAGGCTAGGGAAGACTTGAGACCTACAGAGGCACGGAAATCTCTCCCCCAGCTGCCGATGACATGTGCCTCATCGATCACGAATCTTGCCAGTTGCTTCTCCTGGTAGAGCTGATCTACGACGTCCCTCAAGGACTCACTCTTCTGAAATCTTTCCGGAGTAGTGTATACCAGCTTTGGCTTTTCCTCATAATTACTTCTCATCATGCGCATAGCCTGTCGCACTTCATTTTCCTCGGCAGCACTGGTGAGCGGGAAAGCAGGGACGCCCTTCTTCCGTAGGGCCGCAACTTGGTCCGTAATGAGGGATATGAGAGGGGATATAACAAAGGTCGTTCCTTGGGTTTTACCAGTGACACAGAGCGCAGGCAGTTGGAAGCAAAGAGATTTCCCGCCTCCGGTTGGGGCGAGATAGAAGACGTCTTTGCTATTCAATGTGGCGACAATACATTCCAGCTGGTTGGTGCGGAAGGTAGACAATTTGAAAGTATTCTTGAGAATCGTGATGACTTCTTTATAGTATGGCGAGGAAGTATGATCTTCCCTTCGGCTCGGAGCCGCAGAGAAGCCGGGAACAGACGAAGACGGGACAGATACCGGCACGGAAGCAGGCTGCGAGGATGAAGCTGTTTCGCGGTCGTCAGCAAAAAGGACCAAGTCATCTGGAATTGGTTCGAGCTCGTCGTAGTATAAATTGTCGCCATCATCAGCGACGAGGGTTGCAGTGGACATATCCTGCGTGTCGAGTTCCTCCATGTGTTGCGGTACATCGACGGACATAGCGGTGTCGTGAGGCACGTTGAGGGTAAGATTGGAATGAGTTGTATTTATAGTATCGGATGACGTATTCGAAGAATCTGAAATAGCCATGGAAGGTTGGGGACTGCGTCTAGGATCGAGCTGCCTGGAGGACGGGTTGGCGGAGGTACTTGCACAAGGCAACATGGGATAGGTGGAAGGAGATTGGTTGATTTCTTCGACGGGTTCTGAGGACATGATGCGATCGCTGAGAGCACGAATCCGGTCATCTAATTGAGATCTGCAAGGCGATGAAGTGAGGAGGACAACAAGGGGAAGGACACTGACAAAAAAAGTGAAAGGATCAAGATATCATGGGGCTGAATACTCTGGACGTGGCTGGAGATCATTTGGCCGAGCACGGCGCGAAGCTCTTGGTCGGATGTAAGCAACGTCCTGAGGTCATCAGGCGATTTCTGGCAACGATCAGAGAGGGCGGCCAAGAGAGGGAGAAGAGACGAACTGAATTGAGGTCAACAAAGTCGAGGGGTGCATTCTGAGGGCCAGACTTGAGTGGGAGGGGACGGGCGGGAGAGGCAAAGAACGGATGGGGTTTGCGAGTATACTTGAACGGATCAGCTGTGAGCCTAGTGAGCGAATCGGAGGTTTCGCCCGCGTCGGGGAATTCCTTGGGGATGCGTTCGATGTCGGGTTTGAAGCGCTTTGAGGCTGTGCCCTGTGCACGGTGTGACAAGTCAGAGGAGATGCGCTTTGTTGGGAGAGTCGGGGGAGGAGAGTCGGTGCGATTTGGGGTGGACATTGGAGAGACAGGGTTTGGCTTGTGGATGGAGAGGCGAGGTGAGCTTATTTTGCGTGCTGAAATCAAAGTCGTGAGGCGTGCGGAGTGTGACTCCGAGGACGGACCTGCGGTGACCGGTGGCCCCGCGATGGCAGGCTTGAACTTGGATGTTGCCTATCAAAGATCAGTTAAAAATCAGGTCAAAAATGAGCTGTACGGGGACCTTTCTGGGATGGGGATCTGTGTCGGACATGATAGGCAGCACGACCAAGCAAACTCGACGAAAATAGGTCGCGTCCTATTAACACCACGTGACCGCGACGCGACGATCGCTCCTACTATCATGATGGCCGGACAGTACTGGTTTCCAAACATGCCCATTCCAGAGATCATGACCTCCTTGTCAGACTGGGGACTCTCAGTCAGCCACGAACAGCTTGCACGTCCCTCCTCTGACTTTGTCACAGGCGTATACACCGCCTGTCTCGAACAGGTCACCGCCATCGCACCAGACGTTCTTCACGAATCAGCCCAGAACGCCCTCACCGCCCTCGACGATCCAAACACCGTGCGTGCAATCTCTCAGCTCTCGCGCTAGCTCACCCCCGCCAGGATCTCTACCATGCCAGCATCCCACACAACCTCCTGCTCTACCACCTCACCCGCTTCGCAAACGCAGCACGCATCATGGACTTTAGCGCAAAGGATCTTCATCTCCCCGATCCAGAGCGTACCCGCTTTATCCTCTCGGCCTTTGTCAACTTTGTCAAGTTCGCAGAACAATGCACCCCGTTCGTCACCAACCTCCGCGACCAGTCCACCACCTTCATCGAAGAAAGGGAGCAGGTCGCCCAGGAACTCGCCGCCATGCAACACAAACTCAACATACTCAAGTAAGCACCACCCCCGGCGACACCTCGCCTTGTTGAACCCTCTCCCAGGGCCCAGCGCGCAAAAGACGAACCAAAGTGCGACCAACTCCGCGCAGAAAACGCAGCCATAACAGCCCATCTCATGGCTGCCAAAGAATCCAGCCAGACCGTCGCAAAGGACATTGAAGCCCTCAAGGTCGAGAAAGCAAGCATCATTCTGAGAAAAGAAGGCATCAACGCAGACATCTCCATACTCTTGGATAACATACAGCGCACGAGAGGCCGAGTCGTACAAAGCCCCGAAAGAATCAAACGTAACATCACCGCGATGGGTGCTACCGCCATCGACGACAAGAAGACTCACGCCATGCACGAAGCAAAGACGAGAGATCTCCAGGCAAAGATCACCGTGTTGACAAACGTCGAAAAGGTACCCTCCTTCTCACCCTGCCCGTCCTCCACTCACATACCATTGCTCATCAGGAAGTGCGAGGCTGCGTAGAACAACTCCAGACCATCGAGAAAGAAGCTCAGATTCTAGAAAGTTCCCAAAAGGAACTCGCAGACGTAAAAGATAGCCTAGACTACAAAAAGATCGAACGGATGGACCTTCAAATGAAAAAAGAGGTACGTCATTCCATCATTCCCATTCTGGTTTCCTTTGCTCACCCAGCATCAAAGCGAGTGCATAGACAGCTCGCAAATGCCCAAGATAAGCTCGAACGGGCACAGAGACATGCAGAAGAGAAACGTCATGCTAGCCAACAGACCATCGAACGACTTCAACGCGAATACGAACGAATGGACATTGAGCGGCGGGATAACGACAAACTAGTGGAAGAACTCCGCAAAGAGGCAGATGACATCGAAGCCAAGGTCATCTATCATTTCCATAGTGTGACACTCATCTGATGTGCCATTCAGATGGCGGAACATCTCAAGAAAAGTGAAGGCGAGCTCAACGAGCTCCTTGCCGAATATTGGAAGCTACGGCACGCAGCAGGTGGGCTTCTTCTCGAACCAATCGCCTTGGCTGACATCCCATCCACAGAAATATACATGGAGACACTTGCCAACAAGCTCAACATGAGCGTCGATGCAGAATAGTTTGCGAATCTCATCGTGAGGGTAAATTATTTGCTACATTATATGTACTACATGTACCATCGCTGTCGTGTATCTAGCTTTGATGTTACGTTCTGGATTTCCCCTTTTGCGCCATCTTGGGCTTGCATTCTCGACAGAACCATTCTGTCTTTTTGCTTGGCACCTCCAAAAGACCGGTACATTCAAAGTGAAACTAAGGGTTCCTGCCAGTCAGTCAGTCGGGACGACACCGTAAACAACTTACCCATTCCAACTTACAGCGACCTTCGTTATCGCAAGCAATCATCTACAAAAGATCAGTGAAACAACGCCCGAATAAGCGACAGTCAAACACACGAAGCAACTTAACAATCGCGGAAGCGGACGGAAGAACGCGGGAAACAACAAACGGGAATACCCACCGTTCCAAATGATACCCGGTTGCAGTAGCAAAACCGTTCTTCATTCGGCTTGGCGGGAGCACTAGGCTCAGGTTGAGCGGGTAAAGTGAGCCGGACAGTCGCGCGATGCGTGCGAGGAGCTGTGACAGGTTCTTCCCCGTCGACCGTAGCAGGAGGTTGTGTCTCCTCCTTCTCAGGTTTGACGGGCTTGGGTGCAGCCTTTTTTCCCCTCTTTGATGCTTTCGGCGAGGGGACCCGCGGTGGGGAAAGCTCGAGGACTGGGGGCTCTTCGACGTACAGACCCGGCTCGGGGGAGAGGGATGGGACAGGGCTATGTTCCACACGCGAGGGACGTGCCCAGCGGGGGACGACAAGGTCTGGGAGGAGAATGGGGGCTAGGTGGGTTCCAGGACGAACTCCGAGGGATATGGCGGCCTCTTGTTCTTTGATAGCTTGATCGAGAAGACGGATGTGTCGGTCTACCTGTGGCGTGCACGCATGAGTGATACATGAACGGGAAAGAAACGAGGGCACCCTCACAGTTTCATATGCCGTCTGCGCAATGCTCACCTTCTCTTCTGCTGTCCGGATGGCTTCTTCGGAAGACTGGGCAATGTGTTGGAGGTGTGTACGTGTTGTCTCTCCCGGCTTTGGATGCAATGCCACGGGAGGACTCGCATTCGTACTTGCTGCCCCAATCTCACCGTTGATTGCGTTACCGTCGTGCAAGGGTTCGGCAGAATCGACCTGCATTCTGGCTGGGGATGCGTCGCCACTTTGATTGGCACCCTCATTGTTCACCTCTGTTGCCTTCGTTTCTACACGCCCGGCATTGTCTTGAGCGATTTGTACCGCCAGGCTCTCTCGCAATGAAATATACCGCTGAACAGACATCAGGAGATCCGCGTGGAATACTGCACGAGTGTCAGAGCGACGAATAATGGGATCACGTCGACGCATACCTTCGCCCTGAGCGTCCAATTCGCGCATCAGCTTAAACTGACGATGCAGTGACAAAGGCAGCTGTTCGAGAACTGGCGAAAAGGTCGGCACAGGCACAGATCGGGGACGAACTCGGACAGACCTTCATGGTGTTCCTCTTTGAACGCGTCCCAGACGTCGAGCTCCCTCTTCCGCTGTTCTGTGGGCTCGTCATCGTCTTCTGTTGGCGATTTTGAGGCACTCTCTACGTCTGGCATAGACTCGGACTCATCGACGATGGCGACGGCTTGTTCGTCGTCGTCAGCGCGCGAACGTTGTCGTTTGCGGCCCATTTGAGTCGAGTGTTGGGGAAGAGTGACGGTGACGCGGCTTGATCGCGGTGTCGTCGCGTCGGCGTTGGGACCCTCAAATCGGTGTTCGCTGTGTCGGCCAATGCTCAAGCGGTGTCACATTAACCAACTTGGATCCGCGTAAATCAAAGTCGGTATGCCAGCATAATCTCCTCGTTTCCAGTGATTTCGGACGTATTCGATTCCCTGTTAGTAGATAACCGTACCCACACTACGGCAGGGAACCACTAGAAAGTCATGGAATGCTGTAGAGCTCCACTTCCGTTCATCCCGGGTACCAGCTCAAGCGTCGAATTCCCAAGTGATGCCCTCTTGCGGAAGTTCCACGTGTCCTGCAGCCTGTCCGTTATAAATACTTACTACCACTCGGCGTTGGTTCTCAGTCCTTCTACCATTTTCGCCCCGTCGTTGGCACTTTCCTGACAAGTTATGGCGACTGGCGTCATCGGATCTACACTGAGCATTGCTCAGTTGGCAGTCACGCTGTCTGGTGTTCCTTTAGCCTCGGGCGGGGTAATGACATTGCAAATGATCAATGCGGCTTGTTCGCAAGTCTCGGTGCACAAGGTGAACGACCTGCTACATCCATGTCAGTTTGGCTAAGATGATTGCCATTGCTATCACTTCCCTCCGTCGCTCTCTGCGAAACAGCAAAAGTCCGCGCAATTAGTACATCGGTGTACCTCGCTGCTGAACTTCATTAACGAACAGTCCTCACTTTTGACCGGGACTGATGTGTCTGGCGCATTTGACGAAGCGGAAAGGCGAGTGTTTCTCTTATCCGCTTGCCCAGCTTTGTTCATAGGGCCTACCTTAGCGTTCTAGTGAGCGTGCACCGCCGCGTGCAAAAATGGGCCAGTTGCGGAAAAGTAACGAGATTTTGTAAGGGGACGGACTCCATTTTACCTCGTTCTCTGATGCATATTTTGTAGTGAAGAGTGCGCAGATCGCGAGTGACCTCGACAAATGTTACGCAGACGTCAATAACGCCATGGAACGGCTACACGTGAGCTACCTCTACCCTCTCAACTCGACATTGAACCCATGCGTCTACAGGTCGCGAGCCCCGTCGCAGTGTTGCGCATGCAACAACAATCGATGGATATAATGCAGCAAAACCAGGCTGCTTTAACGGAAACGCTACAGCAACTTCTCATTGCGCCCAGGGACATTGAACGTGCTGTCACACAGCATCTCTCTGGGGGGAATGATGCATACGAGCTCATGCGTGTGGGTCAGGAGGTAGGGTCCGTTTCACTACAGCAAGATGGATTTCAGCCAACGTCTGGTTCAACAGCGCCTCGTGAGGCTTCGCGAACAAGCACCGGTGCCGTCCACGACCATCCTTAGTGATGGTCGGCAGATCGATTCTTCGCCTGCTTCATCTCGCCCGCCTTCCCCCATAACGACTGTCCAGAACCAGCTTGAGCATGCACTATTCGATCTTCACCGCCTCACCAATATACCACCTACGACACCCATTTTGAACAACCAAGTGAGAAAGATGAGCTCGGAACCTGTTCGCGGTGGTTCATATAGTCAAATATACGAAGGGCGCTGGTTGGGAGAGAAAAAGGTGTGGATAGACAGCTATTTACTACAATGTCTGATTGTATGCCTTTAGGTGGCACTGAAAACGCTGCGAATATCGGATCCCAACGACCCCAAGGCAAAGCGGTTGCAATCTGTCTGTGGTCTACTTAACATCGCATTCTGCTCATCCCCTGGATCGTTCCCTTGATTGTAGCGCTTCGAGCATGAAATCACGGTTTGGTCGCAACTCAGACACGAGAACGTGCTCACAATGCTTGGTATTGTGACTAACATGGGCCCTATCCATATCGTTAGTCGTTGGATCGTCCAGGTCCTGCGACATTTGCTAACCAAAATTGTCCCTAGGTTTCGCCATGGCAATTGGACAATGTCCAGAAGTGGGTAGTTTCACGCCATATAGTTAATGATGCTCTGACCATCATCCACAGTTACCGCCACGATAACCCAGATGTCAACCCTCTGAAGCTGGTAGGTTTCTTCGCACATCCCGGAGCGACACCCAGCTGACCGCGCCCAAAGCTCAGTCAGGCCGCCAAGGGTCTCGAGTATCTGCACGACAACCATATCGTGCACGGTCATCGTGAGTCTTCGCCAGCCGATCCCACATGCCCTGTTACTGACACCACATCTCCAGTCAAATGCGTAAGTTTGCGTATGAATGACTCGATTCATCCGTATTGACTCTGTACAGACCAACATACTGGTTTCCGAAGAGGTGAGCACGAATCACACCACGCCATCTGGATCTCTCTTCAACTGACCTACTCAGGGCATCGTCACACTCTCCGACTTTGGATTGACACAGGTTCTCACCGAAATCGTCGGTAAAGACGCCAAGGTCGTCCTCACCAACACCTTTGCTGTGCGCTGGCACGCCCCAGAGCTCAACGATGGGGATGACGCGATGCCCACGATGGCCTCGGATGTGTTTGCGTTCGGCATGAGCATGCTGGAGCTCCTCACGATGAAGCCGCCTTATGCACATCGCAAGCGGGATGTCTCCGTCGTACAGGACCTTCTCCAGCGGGTACTGCCACCACGGCCAGAAGAACCAGAGGCAGTACCTTGGATGTCAGACGAGCTGTGGGAGGTATTGAATAGATGTTGGAAGTGGAATCCGGAAGAACGGATACTGGCCAAGGAGTTGTCGCTGTGTCTAGAACAGGCGACGAGCTGACTCTGCATTGTACGATTTCGAAGTAGTGTGAGCGTTTGTGCACTTGTACAGTATCAAGCCTTGGAGGTGGAGACCGGATTACTTTGGACACAGGTCTGTGTCATTCATTGATCGAAAGAACAGTCAATCGATCGAGTGATGCGAGCATCATGATAATATGCGAGATCCCAGCGTATAACATGCAGAAAAGTAAAGTGGGTAAAGTACAGCGGACCAGGGGGTATTCCTGAGAAAAGGGAAGGCCAGCTCGTTTTAAGGAAGACTTGACAACTAGTTGAAGTTCCTCGTAATATTGGATAGAAAGAGGGGACCAAAGAAAACTATCAAGTCAAACTAATCCGACCACTTATTTAGTAGCTGTCTGAAGCCATTCCATGAGCTCCTGTTCGAAAGGTTGTTCCGATGATGATGGACGACTCACTGCTAGCCCGAGCGTTCGGCTGGAGTATTGAGACGAAACGCCGTGTGGTTGAGATGTCCGGTATGTACGAGAACTCGGACCCATCGAGGTCGAGTGGGAAGGAGTGGTTGTAACCCCATTCGCAAGGGTACGGGTGGTTCGAGCAGTCAAGGGAGTCGGTGCACTGATCTGCGATTTCTTCGGTGTCTCCGTGACCTTGGAACCTCGGGCACTCGCGAGACTTGACGATGACAGAAGAGCTTTAGCGGTACCGGGCGAGGGAGTAATAGCTTTGATACGGCGACCTGCCTTGAGGAAAGCATGCTGCAAGGCTGCCTGAGGTTTCATACGTCGTTCTGGATCCCAAACTAGACAGCGTGCTATGAAATCCACAAAGTCATCATCCTGACACCGCAGGACTTGTGCAAGAGACTTGGTCCCAGGTCTCCTTCTACGGCCCTTGGAATTCACCACTGGTCGCGGAGCGCCATTGTTATCTAGACGCACATGAGCGCATACATCAGTCATCGTTCATGAAACATACCAAAGAAGAGCCGTTTGCGGGAACTGCGGTTGATGAAGTCCTTGTCTGGGGGCCCAAGAACCTCCATGATACATGATAACTGTTCTTGTTCGTTTTCGCCCGGAAAGATAGGAAAGCCAGTGTACAGCTCAGCAAGAATGCAACCCAGACTCCACATATCAATGGCCATGTGATAGTTCATGCCGAGGATGACTTCAGGGGAACGGTAGAAGCGGCTTTGAATGTACGTATATACTATGGATGTGATGAGAATAAAAAGCCGATCGACCAAGAATTACGCACTCTTTTCGTGTTCAAAGCAGCTGCTACCAAAATCGATGACCTTAATGGCACTCTTGGCTGGGTGCTTCAAGAGAACATTCTGCACATGATATTAGATGGGTTCCGGGCGAGAAACGTTTAAACCGTACCTCTGGTTTCAAATCGCAATGGACAATCCTGTGGTGGCGCATCAAGCATAGGGACAAAACCATTTGGTTCGTGAATCTCCGTATCAACGTGGTGGTGAAGCCGACAAAGCCATTGGCCTTGATCAATTCGTACAGGTTGATACTTAATAGTTCCATGGCAATACAGAGATGATTCCGGAAGTAGAAGTGCTCAGTCATCTTAATGACATGGTGCTTCTCTTCTTGGTCCTGATGAACGCAGTTCGAGTAGCAGCAAGGTTCATAGTCAAAGTTACATACCCATTTACGAAGGTTATCCAAGATCTTGATCTCGACAAGTGCTTGGTGGTGGAACCGCTTTTTGTTGCGGATGATCTTGATCGCAACAGACTCACCGGTCTGATGGTCTCTGCAATTCAAAACCTGACCGAAGGAACCCTTGCCGAGCGTATCCATAATCTCATAGCGGTAAGCGAGATGATCATTGTTGACGACGAGGTAGTCACCACGTTCGTCATCATACCCAAAGTTATTGGCTGAGAAGTCGGGATGGGCCTGCTTCTTCTGGCTACCCGCACCAACGCACCACACCAGAGGATAATTGATGCATTCTTCGCGCTCGTAGGCAGACAAATATTGCGCTTGAGAGCTCTTTAAAAGGGCTGCAGGGTGTCAATGAATCAGGTCTCATGTCTAGTATTGACGACATACCTTCTGGGGTCACCGCAGGACTGGGGGGTATTGGCTCGGGGAACTTGAGCAATTCATCCAACTCCTCCTGAGTGGCACCAGTAGCCATTTTCTTAGCCTGCTGCCGCCGAATATACTGTAACATTTCTTCATCCCCAAGCAGCTCTTCTTCATCCACCGTGCTTGGGACGGGAGAAGGTGTAGACAAAGATTGACGGCTTGACGAGGGAGTGCCGGCTTGAGCACGATGCACACCTGAACTGCCCGTGTTGCTATTCGAGTTGCGCGATGTTGGCAGGGAAATCTTCGGACTCAGAAGCTTGAGGCCCTTCGAGGGTGAAAGAGCCGAGAAACGATGGTGACTCTGCGGGGGTTCGCTTGACTGAGCTGCGACGGACGTTGTTGAAGCAACGGAACCAGTAGAAGCTTTCCGAAGCGCACTGAAGGAAACTGAATCTCGATTAGATTTACGAGGAATCCCACCTGCGGATGGTGGGCCGGGAGGTTGGCGAGGTGCCCTGGAACCACCCGTCGGAGAAACACGTATGGATTGACGGCGATTATACCCCTCGGCTACAGTGACCTTCGCGCCCTGGTCTCCGCCATCCAAGACACCAAACTCATTGGTAATTGCCTCACCAGTTGGTGAGACATCTGCGGAAGGTGCGGTCACGTTAAGACTGACACGCCGACCGACAAGAGTACTCTGTGCCGAACTCGTCCCTAATGCAGGAGAACCACCGGCGGATGTACGACTCGAAATACGCGGTATCTTGGTGGGGGTTTCTTTCGACAACGAAACCACAGAATTCAACAAAGTCGAGGGTGGTCCATCTTTCGAATCCTTTGATGCACTATAACCGGTGGTTCCAACCGAGGGGGAACCAGCGATGGTAGGCAGCTGGTTCCTGCTACTACGAAGAGAAGCATCAGAGTGCTTCTGCATTGAACTGACAGTCTGAGCAGTAACACGAGAGGATGATGCTGTTCGGGTCATAGATGTCGCAGCTGTGGGTGTAGAAACCGAATTGCTACTAGTCTTCAGACTGGCGACACGCTGCGCAGTCGTGGCGGGAAGAGCCGCCATCTGCATGGGTGGTAACGTCACGGCGGGGTTGGTCTTTTTCGCATCGGTAGACGACAGTGTCTAGACCAATCCCATTAGTAATCTTGCCAATTAAACCACGTTCCCCGCTTACCTTGCCCCGCTTACGGCCCATGAGGACCGATATCCTGCTCTCGCTGCGATCTTTGGTGTCTTGTTTGCTCTTCTCCTTCTCAGCATCCTTAGGCCGCAAGCTATCTCTGGTATCTTTGCTTGTGCCAGTATCGCTTTTATCGCCGTGCAGACTCCTTCTGGAACTGGACTTGAGGAGTGACGGCAAACCCAAACTGAGTACAGAAGATTTCTTGTGCGACCCCGGAGTAGTAGGTGCCATGCGAGACGAATCTTTGGCAGGAGAACCACTTGTCCTTTCACGACCCTGTGTGGAAGCTGGAGCCGGTGGCATAATAGGCGAAGCTGATGTAGGTATGGCGTTCGTGAGTGGAATCTGCATACTTTGTGAGGAGGAACGCCGAAAGAACGGAATTGAGGAGGGCGTGAGCCGTTTGGATTGTTGTCTCCGTATTGATGAGGACGGGCTGAGGGGTGCGTTCTGTGGAGCGGACAGTCCAGTCGTGTTATTGCTGCCACTAGAGCCAGTTCCAGGACGGCTAAGGAATCCCCTCTCGCGATCGGGTGTCTTAGAAAGGACAACGGGTAATTTCGGACCATGAGTCGATCCAACTGAGGAAAGGGAGGCGAGGGATGCGGCAGATGCCATCGCATCAGGCTGGACGGGAGACCAAGACGCGCTCGGAGCCACAGGAGGTGAGAGAGCGTGTTCCCTCGAGGTGGACTTGCGTAGCTGTTGACTAAAGCTTTGCATAGAGCGCGGACTCAACGGGAAACTGGCCGTCTTGCTATTTGAGACCACGTGATCCTTGTCTTTCATCGAGGAGATAGAAGGTGAACTCGTCAACTTGATGTTCAGGGCATTAGAGAAACTCCATTTCTTTGAAGGTGTCTTGGTCACGGATGGTGCAGATTCGGGCGCAGATTGGCTTCCTTGATTCGCGGATTCATAAGGACGAGAAGCGTGAGAATGGGCCGGAAGTTTTGAGGTGGAGGGGACCTCGAGAGAGACCGTGCGATCAACTTCGTTATCATCCATCCCGGAAGGAGGAAAGGTAATGCCATGCGAGGACTGTGGAGGGGAACGATAACTTGACAAATCCTTCGGTAATGGAGGTACGGGGGGAACACGATCCTCTTCCAATGCCTCCGCACTGGCGGCAAGCAATCCGGTACGGTCTTTGTATAGCGTACCATCGCCACCAGAGTAAACACTCGATATGTCACTACCCGCACTGTTACGCCTTCCCTTTCCAGCGCCAGTGGAGTGCCGGCCAGAACCGGAAGGAGCCGAGACTGAAGTTGCACTGGTAGCAACAGATAAAGACGCTGAATCTCGCGAGCTCGTAGGGGTGCTTGTGTACGTGGTGGAGGAGGCGGATCCACGTTTAGGAGTGAAGCTAAGGCGAGCGCTGATTGACGTATGCTTTTTCGAGGGTTTCTCAAGCCCCGACGAACTGTGATGCACATCCCCACTCGTGATTAACCCTAATCGTGCTTCATGAACGTCTTGGGTAACATCTCCAGAAGAACCGGAAACACCAAGCCCTTGCGCGGGTTGACGGGGCTCCTCCTTTCTCTCTTTTTCCTTGGTGCTACCCCTTCGGCTGATCTTTCCACCTTCATTCCCGACTCCTTCCCACTGCACACCAGACCGCCCAGTAGTACTTCCCGGCGTCCCAGGCCGACTCACGCTCGCCCGATTTAAACTACCGACGCTCGCACGGGCGCGAGCAGTTTTTCCGGACAAACCGTCCAACTTGCGAAGAGCTTCTGCATGGGCATCGTCATCCATGCTTGACCAGCCCTCTTGGGTTCCACGGAGAAGGGAGTGCGCAACATTTGGTGACGCGTGGTTAAGAGAAGCCTCTTTGTTCGACGTAGAAGAGGGGCGGTGAGGAGGAGTCGTGCCACTGCCAGCATGCTTGAGGAATTGGTGAATAGATGTCGTGGAAGGGGAAGGAGGTAAGTGTGAAAAATCAGTGGTGTGAACACGCCGAGGATGAGCCACCGAAGTGGGATCGGGTCCAGAGGATGAGTCTCCAGCGGAAAGTTGACGCGCATGTGTGCCCCATTCGCGGTCTCCACGGTGAGGAATCGCAATCGGGGTGGACTCGTTAACCGGCCCAACTGAGTTAGATTTCGCTGACACGCCGGTAGATGCACTTTCCCTGCGACGGTCCCGGGCTCTATCACGAGTGCCGCTGGTTGACGCCGTCGATGCGGTGCTACGATGCTTACGAAGAGGTGTTTTCTCTTCTTTGGAGACAGGTTGAATGCGCTCCTTGGATGTAGTGGCGCCGGAACGTTTCCCAACCGAGGGACCAGAATAATCCATCTCAAACTCTGCAGAAGTACGCTTCTTTGCTTTACGGAGAGGGGTGAGAGGAGTAAAAGAGCTTGGAGGAGATGAAGATACGTCGCTCAAAAGGGACTGCTCGGTCGGAAGAGGTGGAACAATGGGAGAAGGAGGTTCAGGCGACGAGTGTTTTACGCGATCGAACGGGTGTAAAAGATCGGAGCCTTGGGGCTGACGAGGGTAGAGAATTTCTTCTCCACCACTTTCGTCTGCCGTAGAACGTCGAGTACGAATTGCGCGGGCCAAGGGTTTGACATCACGCTGGAGTTGAACTGGCGTCAAAAATGGCGCAGCAAGTAAGAAGGGGGGGAAATCCAACCTGGTCATGATCATCCAATTCGCCGTCGACTGCTTCGATCGTCCATGGGCTATCCGGAGCATCCGGCACGGTGTTCGGAGCCATGATATCCGCACTGTCTTCTTCCTCGAGGACGTTAAGGGCATTATCGTCATCGTCGGTTTGGTTGTCCTGGGAGCGTCGTGCATGTTTACCCCAGCGGGGGGTGGCGAGTTCGCCGACACCGACGAGGCCATTACGGTCGATGCTGGCAGGATCGCGAGCAGGAGTGAGAGGGGTGGAGGAATCACCAGGGCGGCGCGTCTCCGGGGTGGTACTCTGGAGGGACGAATCCCGAAGTTGCTGGGCGGGGGAATCTGAGGGTGACTGGACACCAAAGTAGTAAGGGTCGAGGGAGGAGGTGGACGATGCCGGGCGCGAGAGAGGGACCTGGTCTACGTCGACCTGCAACGAGCCGTGGGAAGGCGCCGGCTCCGAGAGGTGTACGCGGAGCTAGGTAGGTGCGCGTCAATGGAGGGAGAGAAGGAGAGATAGAAAAGGACAGACTTGATTTGGGTGTGGATCGGAGTCACCTAGATGGACAAAGAGGGAATCTGAAGCATCTGGAAGGGCAAGGGGAGAGAGGAGATCACTGTGATGGTGCGTGTATGCGGCCGTGGGGAGAGACATTCCACGGTGCACGAACCAAGACGTCGAGGGGGTGAAAAAAGGACGAAAAAGACGGGGAGTGCGGGGACGGGGAGCGGGGAACTCACGGGGAGGTCGTCGAGGACGACGGCGAGCAAGAAGCTGGAAGGAGAGAGAAAGTCGGGAGATATTGTTGGTGGTTGTTTGTTATCCGCCACTGGACTTGACGATGGTAATTAGACAAGTACTATCACTATTACTATTACTATTACAGTAGTTGGTAGTAGTGGAAACATCCGAACTCAGCGCAGAGCCATCGACACGCTCCGCTTTCTCATCAGCTCCACCAAGCTCAGCGAAGTCCCGTCTACCATCGTATCGACGTACGTTGGCAGACAGCGTTGAACATGCTTCCAATTAACGTCTTAACCATGTATTGCACAGCAACGCCTTCCACTTGACTCCTGTCTTCCCTCAGGCCCTCCCGCGGTACGACCGTCGGTGCGGCCGTATAATTCGCCTCTTCGGCTCCCACCACGTGAACCCTACCACAAGAACGCGGACGCCAAGTTTGTCAAACGCGTGTCCGAGCCCTGACCGTCTTTAATCTTGGCCGAAATCGTATACAAATCGTCAGCTCCTACATCCTTTCCTCTTCCTCTCCTCTTTCTCTTCATCGTCCTCCCAATTCTCTCTCCACATCACCCTCAACTCTTCTCCACAACACCAATCTCCGCTCAATCGCATCTTCATGTCTTCTGTCGACCGAAATCAGACGCCGGACGGCGACGACCTCGCCGATGCCCAATCCACAGACCTTCAACCTCAGATGACCGTCCATCCCGTCGGTGGCTACTCAAACATGCCCATGCACATGTACCCTTTCCCACCCGGTCTCGTCCCTCCCCAGCCTCTCCGTTCAAAGCGCAGGCAAGTCAAGAATGCATGCACAAATTGTCAAAAGGCATGCAAGAAGTGTGACGACGCCCGCCCTTGTCTCCGTTGCGTCAAGTACGGCATCGCTGAAGAGTGCGTCGACTCTCAGCGCAAGGAGAGGAAAAAGGGTGTGAAACGTGGTCCCTACAAGAAGCGCGATGGAAAAGGTGTGCCTTCGTCGTTCTCGCCACATCCCTTCACCTTTACGCAACTTCCCTCTCTTATCTTCCTCTTTTATTTCCTCCTTTTTTCTGACTTTGATTGAGCTTGCGCAGGCGACAACGTCGACACTGCCGACGCGCCAGAACAACCTCCCATGCCCGTTCCACAGGGCATGCCTCCGCCCTCGGCGTCCCCACCTATGCCTCCCTACATGGCAGCCCCTGTAGGATATGCGACGGGTTTCTACGGGCAGTTTCCCCCCCCCCCCCCCCCCCAACCCCGGGGGGGGCCCCCCTACCTCCCCCCCGTCTTCACCCCCCCTGTCCCCCCCCCCCAACCTAATGGGGCAC